>CABHPP010000813.1:52135-60729 GCA_902168425.1 Peromyscus attwateri | reverse complement strand
ACACACACACACACACACACACACACACACACACACACACACACAGAGTCAGGTCAACAGCAACAGAACACCCCTCTTTCTCACAGTCGGCTGTTTCCAGCATTAACCCCAGGTGACTATAAATGTTTGACTCATTTCCAGAGTTCAGAAAAAAGTTGATCCTGTCTATTTGGGGGGCAGTTTTTCTTTCCTCTTTGATCTTTCTTTCTTTCCACATCCTTCTCCCCTTCCTGCCTTACTCCTCCTTATCCTTGTGCCTCAAACTCCTTGTGTAGCTGGGGGTTGGGGTGGGGGTTCTACTCTCTACCAAAGACGAAACCATACAGCATTGTTGATACACAGTTTGAAAACTTGTATTTGAGGCATAAGGAGTAAACTGCTGAAATGTGGGTCGTATGCACAGCTTCCTCCTCGGTAACTGTAACTGCTGAAATGTGGATCGTGTGCACAGCTTCATCCTCTGTAACTGTGTATGTCATATAACCCCACTCCTGCCGATATGACCCACACATGTCCACACACACGTGTCCGCCATCTCCAAAAGGTGCTCATGTCCATATCCAGTGGTCTCTCTTCCGATTCCTTACTGAATTCTTTCTGTATTTCTCATCTTCACCCTCTTCAGGCATGAATGGATTCTGAGCGTGTCCCTTTTGTGTCCTTCTGTGGCTGACTTCCTCTGGCTCAGCATGAAGTCTTTGTTGGTGAACTAATAGTTTTATGTATCAATAGCTCCATTTTTTTTTTTTTTTACTATGCAGGACTTTTAGAAGGGTGATGAATTTGTTTGATGAGCTAGGTTTTTTTCTGGAATTTTCTTCAATACAACTGATAACTATTCTATAAGTTCTAGCAAAAGCATTTCTCTCCCTCCCTCCTTCCCTCCCTCCCTCTCTTCCTTTCTTCCTTTCTTCCTCTCCCTTTCTCTTTCTTTTTTTAGGGTCTTCTGTACTCCAGGCTGCCCCAAACTTACTGTGTAGCCGAGAGGAACCTGGGGCTCCTCATCTTCCTCTCTTGACTTCCAATGCTGGGATTGCAGCTTGCACCTCCCTCGCCTCCAACGTCCTCTCCTGATTTTACCAGCAGGGAGCTATAACGTGAGAACCACTATGCATCTAGCTTCTTCTTATACGACTCCTTAAGTCACCTCCTGCCTGAAAGATCACCTACAAGAAGGGGAGTCAAAAGCAGTGCAGGGCTGGCAAGATGGCTTAGCAGGTGGAAATGCTTGCTGCCAAGTCTGATGACCTGAGTTCGATGCCCGGGGCCCCACACGGTGGCGGGAGAGAACCACTACTACAAGACATCCTTTGAGATGTGCACTGTGGCGTATGTGCACCCATGCACATATACACGTTTGCCCATGCACACATCAATAAACAAATGTGGGTGGTAACCGTTGAGTAGCTGCTAGCCAGGGGTGCTGCAGAGGCTATCAATTGCAAGCAGTGTTCTGATTTCAGAGAAAATAAAATATGCAAACTGTGTGTCTCTGAATCAATAAAACGTGTATCAGGTTTCCATATCTGTGTGGGTCTGTTTTTAGGTTTTCTGTTCTATCTATTCCTGGGCTTCCACCACATTGTGTTAATTAGGATAACTTTAAAATACATCTTGATATTTGGTAGGGCACATTTCCACGTCTGATTCATCACGAGTACCTTAACTTGACTTGGGTTTTCAGTTTCTCTTCAGAGATGTTGGCACCAGCTTCTGCACTTGTGGCTCCGGCTTCTGGAGAGCCCTGTTCACACCCACCCTACCTGTGTGTGCCAGGCACACCTTATTTTGGTTGACCTCATAATATGGTCAAGCCACCTTGCCTTGGCCCCTTGCTAATCTGTCACCCTCCTTCTTCTACAGTACACATTGTGTATGTATATGGTGTGTGTGTGTGGTGTGTGGTGTGTATGTATGTGTGTGTGGTGAGTGTGTATGTGTGTGGTGTGTGCGTGTGTATATGTGCATATGATATGTGTGTGTGTGTGTGTGTGTGGTGTGTGATGAGTGTGTGTGCATGGTGTGTGTATGTGGTGTGGTGTGTGTGTGTGTGGTGTGTGCACATGCAGAGGCCAGAGGAGGATGCTGTGCGTTCCATTCTGTGCTCCACTGTGCCTGGTACAAGCTGGCTGAAGGAAGCTCCAGGGGTCCTTCTTTCCTCCTCCCTGTAGGACGGGTTACAGAAGCATTCAGACAAGCCTGATTTTATTATTATTTTTAATAGTTTACTTATTTTTGTTTTGTGTGTGTGGGTGTTTTGCCTGTATGTCTATACACCATGTGGGTGCCAGAAGAGGGTGTCAGATCTCCTGGAACTGGAATTACAGACAGTTGTGGGCCACCATGTGGGTGCTGGGAATTGAACCCAGGTCCTCTGGAAGAGCAACCAGTGCTCTTAACTGCTGAGCCATCTCTCCAGGCCACATTTTTAAAGTAAAATCCTCACTGTGTGCCCCCAGCCACTTCTGTATTGCAGTCTCACACTTCAGGTCTCTCTGCCCCTCACCGTCATCTCACAGCCCGATATTGAGCAACTTGAGACAGCCCATACTCCCAGAGTTCTGATACACTAACCCTGCTTGCTCTACATGCCAGTTCCCTCTGGTGGACGCTATGATGAAGTCACTTGCCCATCCCCCACACCCGCTTGCCTCCGGACTGACCCCAGTGCTCCCTCGTGTGGCCAATCACAGCACGATGACTCTCTCTCACCAGATCTGTGAGTACAATAATCCTTTATTGGCAGCACTATAACAAAATACTAGTGAAACCTATTAAAACAGCTGGACAATTTTTTTCAGAAGAATTATTGGGCTTTGATCTCGTTGAATATATAGATAAATTTAGAGAAAACTGGAATTTCAAACATGGAATTTTCTTTCCCAAGATCATATCTAATGCTTTCAATCAAATTCTGTCATTTCGTTAAAGTTCTTCATCATATGTATTAGATTTTATTCTGTACAGCTTATATTCTTCTTGTCATTGCAAAACTCATTTTAAACTTTTTCTTTTTCTAAACCACTGTTGTTAGCATATGAGAATTCAGGGGTTTTTTTTGTTGTTGTTTGTTTGTTTGTTTGTTTTGAGGCAGAGTTTCTCTGTGTATCCCTGGTTATCCTGGAACTGGATCTGTAGGCTAGGTTGGCCTCAAACTCAGAGATTTGCCTGCCTCTGCCTCCTGAGTGTTGAGATTAAAGGCGTGCACCACCACCACCACCCGGCCATTTTTTATTTTCTTGAGAGAAGATCCTGAAGGTCGAACAATCTGTCTATCTATCTGTCTGTCTGTCTATCCACCCATTTATTTATTTGGGGGCAGGGTGTCACATTCCCCAGGATAGCCTCAAACTCCCTTGACAATGGAGGCTGACCTTGAACTCCTGAAACTCATGCCTCCAACCCTCTCCCCATGAGTGCTGGGGTTGAATCACCAGCTCTGGTTTATTCTGTGCTGGGAATAGAACTCAGGAACTCAGGGCTTTGTGCATTTGAGGCAAGTTCTCTACTGACTGAGCCATGGTCCAGCCCTCAGCAGATCTTGTTAATGAAAAGCAGGCTGGCCAAAGCCTCTGAGTGGCTGTGAGGAGGAACGTTCATTCTTCTGACTTTCCAGTGCAAATGACTGTTATTTGAAAGTACTGAGAGGTCCGTCTTCCCTGTTGCATGTAGCTTCGTCTCCCCCCCCCCCCCCCCAGTTGAGGACCGAACCCAGGGCCTTGTGTTTGCTAGGCAAGCGCTCTACCACTGAGCTAAATCCCAAACCCATCTTTGTCTCTTTAATCGTTTGGTCCTTACGCCTTGGCTGAGATCCCTACAACAGATTCGGTCTGTACATAGAACGATGGTGATGAGTGCCCTTGTCTTGTTCTTTAGTTAATCAATTAAATCTTGGCAACACTGGGGATGGAATCCAGAGCTTTGCCATGCTAGGCCAATGCTGTGCCACTGACCTGCATCCCCAGCCCTTGTTCTGGATTTTGAAGTCAGATGTGACTGACGCTTCAGTATCAAAATGATAATTGCTGTAGATTTATAGATGATGTATATTGCGTAAAGGAAAAAATCTGTTGGGTTTCTCTTTTTCTAAGAAGATTCTCTCTCGTCATGAGCGGTATATTGGTCTGTTTTCTGCAGCTATATACATGAGTTCAGTAATTTGTAAAGAAAACAGGTTTTGTTGACAGTTTTGGAGGCTGAAAATCCACGGCTGGACAGCTTTTTGGTAGATGGCAGCACATCTGTGGGGATATGTGCAGAGGGAGAGAAGGAAGAAGCTGTTCTTTCGTGTGCATGTATGTGTTGTGCGTGTGCATGTTGTGTGTGTGCAGATCCATGTGTATGTAGTTTGAGAACAAGTGCATGCGTGTACATATGGAGGCCAGAGGATAACCTCAGGGGCCATACACCCTGTTTTTAGAGACAAGGTCCCTTACTGACTTGCTCAGTAGGCCAGGCTGCCGAGCCATCGAGCCCCAGGAATCGCCCATCTTGTGTCTTCGGCGCAGAGATTACAAGTGCACACCACCATGCTTGGCTTTTTAGCAAAGGTGTGCATGTTGGGGGCTTCTGGTTAATCAGACCCAGGTCCTCATGCTCACACTGAGGACTCTATCAATTGTGCTGGCTAGTTTTGTGTCAACTTAACACAAGCTAGAGTCATCTGAGAACTGAGTGAACCTCAACTGTGACATTGCCTCCGGAAGATCCCGCTGTAGGCAAGGCTGGAGGGCCTTTTCCTAATTAGTGATGGATGGAGAGGGCCCAGCCCATGGAGGGTGGTTCCATCCCTGGGCTGGTGGTCCCGGGTTCCATAAGAAAGCAGACTGAGCAAGTAGTGGGCAGCAAGCCAGTAAGCAGCACCCCTCCATGGCCTCTGCATCAGCTCCTGCCTGGTTTGAGTTCCTGCCCTGACTTCCCTCAGTGCACTGTGATTCAGGATATACAAGCCAAATAAAGCCTTTCCTCCTGGAGCTGCCTGTGGTCATGGGGTTTCATCACAGCAATAGTAATCCTAAGGAAGACATCAGCTGAGCTGCCACCCTGGCCCTGGTGAGTTTTGGTTGGTTTGTTTTTATTTTCTATTGTTATTTTTTCTATCAACCAATTCTTGCAAGACTACTTATTTCTCTTGAGACCTCTGTTAATTCCCCCTCAAGGGCAATGCTCAGTAATGACCTAGTGACCTTCCCTCACATCTAAAAGGTTCCATCACTTCTTAATAATGCCACATAGCAGACAGATTTTCCAATGAATGAACCTTTGGGAGACACATTTATGCTATATCCAAACCACAGCAAATAGATGATAGGTTTTTTTTTTTTTTATCATTTTCCTTCTATGGAGATGATCAAAACTATCATGTGGTGACTGTGGTTAGTGGTGTTTAGAGACTCTACATTAAGATACACTTGTATCCCTGGAATAAGCCAGCTTAGTCACATATGTGATCTTGGTCACATAGCAAGATTAAGCCTGCTTTTCTTGCAATTGTCTTCTTCGTGTTAGGGGTAAGAATGGACTAATTTTCTTTTATCATATATTATCTTTTATTATCCCTCACAGTCTCATAGAGTAAGTTAGAGAATAGTTTGTTTTTAAAAAATATTTTTAGGAGTCTGGAGAGATGGCTCAGTGGTTAAGAGCACCTGCTGCTCTTGCAGAGGACCTCAGTTCCCAGCACCTACATGGCAGTTCAGAAAGAACTGTCTGTAACTCCAAATCCAAGGGATCCAACATTCTCTTCTGGCTTCCCTGAGCACTGCACACACATAATTATAGCCTGGTTCATTCTGTCCAAGTTTCCAAGCTTATTTGCATAATCTCACATGTAAGTGCTTTTTAAAATTTATTTTCATCATTTTTAATTATGTATATTGTGTAAGTATGTGCACATGAGTGCAGGTGCCCTTGGAGGCCTGTGGTGCAGATCCCCCCTGGAGCTGAAGTTCCAGGTGGATACTGGGAATTGAACCCAAGTCCTCTGGAAGAACAGTAGGTGCTCTTAACCACTGAGCCATCTCTCCAGCCCTCACATGTAATTGCTTATGGTCTCTTAAAAATTCTGTTTTATCTGTACTGTTGTCTCCTTTTAAGCTTGCAATGGATTATTTGAGCCTTTGTTTTTCTAGTCACGATCAGCCTTATCAGAGATTGATTTATTTGATTAGTTTAACTGAAAAAGAGGATCTTGAGTTTTGCTGTCCTCTCTACCAAGTCTTCGTTTCTTGCTTCACAAATTTCTGCTTTTACGTTCTGTTTGCCATTCTGTGTACTTTGTCTGGCCTTTAAACTTTTCATTTTTTCCTTTCATGTATTTTATTTGGTGTGTGATTCCTACCAAGGATATGGATTTCCTCCTAATTAATATTTTTGTTGCATCCTGAACTCTTTGATAGAGGTATTTAATAATAATCCAATTAAAATTTTTGAAAAGTCTCTATTGCAATTTTCTCTTTGATAAATTACCTAATTAGAAATGAATATTTTAAATTTCAAATGTTCAGACATTTAAAATACCATGTTGTTCTTGAAATCTAATGTTTTTCATTGAATTTAAAGAATGTATTCTAGATACTTATTCCTTGATGTTTGTTAAAATTTCCTTTATGGCCTAATATGGTTTCTTAGGAATAGAATTTTCCTGTTATGATGGCAAGCTTGTATTGTTAAACACACATGTAATTCTTACTTGTTGGGATTCAGCATGGTGATGCCCCCCCCCCCATCCTTCCTGCCTCATCCCTCCTGTGATGGCTAGTCATTGTAATCCTCTTGACACAAGATAGAATCGTCTTGGAGGAGGAACCTAGGGGTCGCTGCCATCAGATTGCTTGTAGGAAACTCTGTGCCTGCTATGGGCAATGTCACCCTGGGCTGTATGAGAGAGCAGGCCGAGCAAGCCGTGGGGAGCAAGCCAGTAAGCAGCACCCCTCCCTGGTCTCTGCATCAGCTCCTGCCTCCAGGTTCCTGACTTGCTTTCCTGTTCTAACTCCCCTCATAATGTGAGGTGTAAGATGACATAAACCCTTTCCTCTTCAAGTTGCTTTAGGTCATGATATTTATCACAACAGAGAGGTAACTCGGATGTGTCTCTTCCTTTAGGTATTTTTAAAATATTTATTTAGTTATATTTTAAATTATATGTATGCAAGTGTGTCTATGTATGAGTATGTGCATGTGAGTGCAGGTGTCTGAAGAGGCCAGAAGGGCTTGTTGGAAACCTCTGGAACTGGACTTACAAGTGGTTGTGAGCTGCCCGATATGAGTGCTGGGAACAGAACATGGGTCCTCTGGAGATCAGCAAGCATTCCTAACCACTGACCCATCTTTCCAGCCCCTCTTACGTATTTTCTAATATTCAATTCTAAATATTCAAATATTTTACCATTATGTAATGACCCTCTCTACCCAAATAATACTTTTTGTCCTAAAGTATACTTTACATGATAATCCAGCCACCCCTGTCTTAATGTTGCTTCCTTCCTAACACGTTTCCTCCGATCATTGCCTTTAGTCTTTAGGTATGAAGCTGTATGCATAATTAATTATATGTACAACTATATTGGCAAAATCCAAACAGACAATCTCCCTCTTTTAAAATATATTTTTGTTTATAAATATTTGTTTATTTTTGTTTATTTTCTTTCAAAATTTGTTTTATTTTATGCATTCATACAGTAGGTTTTGATCAAATCTACCTCTATTCCTTCCCCTCTAACCGCTCCCAGACCTCCCCTGTCATATTTTCCTCACAACTTCATGGTATCTTTTGTTTAACCCACTGAGTCTAGTTCGTGCTGCCAGGACGTGCCTAGGTACAGGGTAATCCTAGGTACAGAGCATGGGCAATCTAACAGGGGCCGAATGCCTAAAGAAAGCCGATGTTCCCTCCTGCATCAGCCATCACCGGCCAATAGCTCCTCAGCTAGGGGTGAGGTTTCATACGCACTCCTCACAATGTCTAGCTTTTGAATGAAGAGTACAATCTATTCGTGCTCATTGTAGTGATTGCCCATATGACCTTGGCCAACACAGTCCCCCCTGTCTGTCTGTCCATCTGTCTATCTGTCTGTCTCTCTGTGTGTGATTTTGCACACATTTTTATGTGACATGCGGGTGGAGGTCAGAGGTCAACCTCAGGTGCCAGTCCTTACTTTCCACCTTGTTTTGAGATGATCTTTTGTTCTCTGCTGCGTACCCTACATTAACTGGCCCTTGAACTCATGGGGAGTCTCCCATCTTTGCTCCCCATCTCCCTGTAGCAGCCCTGGGACTATAGACACTACATACCCTGATTTTTATGTGAGTTCTGGGGACTCAAACTCAGGTCCTCACGCTTGTACAGCAAGCATTTTCATACACCGATCTAGCTCCCCGCTCCTTTCTTAAAGCTCTTGGAAAGAACGTCCACACGCGCAGCATCCTAACTTAGGAAGAGTTGTATAGAGCAGCTGAGCTTTGTTCCTCCCAGGGCGGGGGTGCCCTGCAGTGCCACAGCCCTGTGATTTCAATGACTCCTGGATATAAAACCTAGAGAGGATGCCTCCTGAGCTCCTCAGCTGCAGTGGGAGGGGCCCAGGGAGGCTGGTTTC
>CABHPP010000813.1:24635-49635 GCA_902168425.1 Peromyscus attwateri | reverse complement strand
GGCTCCACCGTGTTCGGGCAGCCATGGCGGCTGCAGGTTCCTGAGTGCGGTGGATCGGTCATGTCTAGAAGACACCGTTTCTGCTCTCTGGGGATGCTCCTGTGCTGTCTCACCTGTGGCTTGTTGAAGGTGAGCAAAGTTGTTTTCCACCAGGAAGCGGCCAGGAGCCCTTGGTTTGCCCCATTTATCTGTCCCGTTTATTCTCAGCCCACTAATTCGCTTGTTTCCTGGCAGTTCAGTGGAACCTTGAAAAGAACGTTTTCAAGGCCAGTGAGGCGGCTCGGTGAGTACAGTCATGTGCTCCCAGACCTGAGTTCTGTCCCCAGATTTTACATGGTGGGAGCAGAAAACTGACCACACACACACACACACACGCACGCACGCACGCACGCACGCACGCACATGCACACAATGTAATAAAAAATTAAACAAAAAGTATGTTTTCAGTCCAGAGACTGGATGTAGCACGATAGATCCTTCTGGAAGCGGAAGCCTGATGGGTAGGGAAATTTTCCATGACTAAGACAGAGTTTTGAAAACCAGTGTCTGCCTACAGTGAGAACTTAAAGAAGCCTGGTTTCTGGCCCAATAGATGAAATCAGCACTCAGTAGGCAGGGTCTCATTATTCACCTCATGGGAGGGCAGGGAGGGTTCACAGGGCCAGTGCATCCAAGTTTCCACTTGAGTATCAAGCAGAAGCAGATCAGAGATCTAATTCAGCAGAGATAAACTATCTGGAATTATAGAAATTTGTGAGGCAAAAAAAAAAATGATGCTTTATATGCTTCCAGGAAATAGTTTTGTGTCTATGTGTGGGCTAGAGGACAGCCCGACTTTCACTCCTCTGGCACTGTTGGTTTTTATAACCCAGACTGTCGTAGGGACCTCAACTGCTCCATCACTAGCCTGTCACTCCTCTGTACAGCTGCCATTCCTCAGTGGCCACCTCTGGCACAGATTAATGCTCACCCTGGCAACCCCTCCAGCTAATGGATGGCCGAGTGAGCACAGGCTCCAGCCACAGAACTGGCTGCGTCCACAAAGGAAGCAATGCCCATGTGATCCGATTGCCAGAAGGAAAGTCTGAAGTTCAGAAGGTGGCCGTGTACTGTCACCGCTTCCGATACAGCTCTGTAAGACGAAACAGGGCGGCTGCGCCCAGCGCAGACTGCATGTCCACCTCAGGCTGCATTTAGTTTCTAGAGCACTGGACCGAGGCACTCTGGGACCCAAAGTCCAAAGACTTTACCAGGCTTAGGGAGTGACCAGCCTCCTGCAAGCTCCTGACTGCCTGGGGAGATGGGGAGAAATAGGGAGATCTGGACTGAGTACGCGGCCCACCTGCCATCCGTGAGCTGCTTGACAAGGACCCACTTCCCATCTGTAAGCGGCAGAAGTGGGGTGAGGAAAGGGAGGAAGTTCCAATGCGCCGCGGGCCGCGCCGCGTGGCCCCCCCCCCCCCCACCTTTGGTAGGAGGAACCATCTCTCTCCAGAGAGAGATGGAGAAGGCAGTAGGCCCCTACCAGGTGGGACCATTCGTGGCGTCCACTTCTGGGGGTTCCACTGCTCTTCCTGCTTTTGGTCAGCAGGGAGTTCATCGGCCCGTTAGGTTGAAATCTCTGCTTTGCCTCCCGTGGTCCTCTCTGTGGGCCGTGGCCTGCACCAGTTCTGGTCGTAGGCCCTGTTCCTAGCACGGGCTGTCGGCTGCCCATTCCTGCAAGCAGCAGCCAGACTCTCCAGTGTGACACCTCTGCCCACCATAGGCCTAATGAGAGGTTCTTGCTCTGGGCTTCTGTCCCTTTTTTACTTAAGGACCCTTATGATGCCTCCCTGGTGAGAAGAGGAGCATCGTATCCTGTGTACATTGGCTGGTCCTTCTTCCTTCCCTGCATCAAAAGATGCTGCTTCCTGGCCCAGGGGAGTCCCAGGGGAATCACTGTTGTGTAATAGTGGTAGATCAGTGTCTCTGCAGGATTTGGGGGACTGTGCTGGGTAGCTGTCCCTCATAGATGGGTGTCACAGGGCTAGGAGGATAGATGCCCTGTGCTTTGGGGCAGCAAAGTTTGATGCTTGTAGCTTTGGCAGAAAAGACCCTCCGCTCCTGGTTGTTTTGAATCATAATGCAGGGTCTATTCAGGACTCCTGGGACTGCAGACTGACTGAAACACACACGCTCGCAGGCACACACTCACAGCAGAAGTTACATTTCCCCCATACAGACCCACGGCTAGGTCTAATTAATAAACCAAGCACAGGAAGAGAGCAAGAGAAATGACGACAAAGGACGACTATAACTATTATAATAAAATGAGAATGTGGTCTCTTCAAGAATTCAAAAAATAATATTCGCAGACTTTGGTGGTTGATTGTAACCGAGACAGAGGAAGACAAAAGCATGGGCAAGGGGGCTGTGAGGTTTCTGGGTACTTAGAAAGGAGGCTGTCTGCCCACAGGCAACAGAGTAAACCTAAAGGGGTCCCTGTTATTCTCCTTAGGGACCAATTTTATGAAGGCAGTCCCCCAGTCCAGGGGTACATCCAAGGGGATGGTTTGGCTGGTTATTTTCTGCAAGCTCTGATGCCCCCTGCCCTGCACCCCCCACCTTGGGCTGCTCTGACAGGAGTCTACTCCATGCCTTCCAGGGAGATGCCCAAATTAATGACGGAAAAGGTGAGAAGGCACAGTGGTTTGAAGGAGGGTCACCACCAACTTAATGGAGGGAGAACAATTATACTTCTAAAGATCAGGTTCATTAATGGCTCTGGCGAGGAGATGACTTCACACCTTCTCAAAAGGAGCAATTTGCAGGCTCCCCGGTGACTCTGAACTTTCAGGGAGGAGGGGCAATCTCCTCAGCTCAGCTAAGATCAGATGGGGCAGCTTCAGTCCCTTCCCTGGAGAAAGGACAGACCTGCAAAAGCTCCAACATGGATTCCAGGGCATCCTGGTGAGCCTCCCACACATGCCCAGGGAAGCAGGAGGGTCTGCACCCAGCCCCTCTGTACACTCAGGACCCCCTTCTTAGCCCTGGGGTATGGGGTAGGCTGCACCTGGGGCAGCTCTTAGCCCAGCTCTGCACCAACTTTAGGATGTAGCTAACAGGGGATATAGAGGACAGAGATTAAAGGCTAGAACCCAACACGTACAAATCTCTCCTATACCAACTGTGTGTCTGCCTCTGCAAATGTCACAAGGATGGGATCTGTCTAATGTGTGGCACTTGCTTTGAAATACATAAGTTGAAATATAGGGACCTACCTTTTCAGTTAAGTAAGAATAATAGCAAATCCTATTATATATGAAATCTATGTGAATACATATCACACCCATGGTGTGTCATTCTGAATATCATGACGTTCACCTGCATCCCAGGAATTTGGATCTCAACCATCTATGCATATATCATCGGTCCATTTGCAGCATTCAGAAAAGAGTCCTGAAATCAGCTCTGGGCCCCCCCAAGCTGGGCCTGTCTCCATTTCCAGGGCCTCACACATGGCTTGTTTTCTCTCCCTGTGTGTGGTCAGCAGGCAGCATGAACTTGACAGCAGCATCTTTCTCCCAGCCCCTGCGGATCCTGGTGAGTCTGCGGCTGAGGCAGGGCAGGAGGAAGAGGGCCTTGGCCAGAATGATCACACAGGGCAGGAGCAGCGTGAGTGTGAACGTAGGCGGCAGGTAGAACTTGTAGTGGTTTTCTTCAAAGGCACGGGTCCAGCCGTAGGTGAGCGTGTGCAGCGTGGCCAGCATCAGGGCCACGAAGCCCAGCGTGGACTGTGGGAGGAAAGAAGGTGGAAATGAGGGGAGGGCCGTGGATGCCAGGGCACTGCTGGTTCCAATCCTACCCCCTCCCTTCTTTCTCTTTTAAAATTTTTTTTTACATTTTGTTTGGTGTGTGTGTGTGTGTGTGTGTGTGTGTGTGTGTGTGTGTGTGTGTGTAGGTCAGAGGCCAACCTGGGGAAGTTGGTTTTCTCCTTCTCCATATGAATCCCAGGGATGAAACTCAGCTTGTCGGGCTTGGCAGCAGCAACTGCCTTAACCACTGAGCCATCCTGCTGGCCCTGGTCCTCTCCCCCTCCTCTCTCTCCTTCACTTCTTCTGGACCGGGCTTCTCCTCTTCCAGTCTAGCCTCAAACTCGGTATCTAACCGAGGGTTACCTTGACCTCCTGATTGCACCATCTCTACCTCACAAGTGCTCTGTGGAAGAGAATCCAGGGCTTGATGCCCGCACAGCGAGCCCTCCACCACCCGAGCCACAACCCCAGGGCCCTCTGCTCTTCCTGTGCACGACACTATGATTACTTCCTAAACTGTCTGGACCCCAGTGTCCCTGGCCGAAAACGGGAGCCATACTCCGGGCTAAAGGCATTTAAGGACTGACAAGCGACCGTGCTTTTCTGTCTTTCTTTTTTGCGTCTTTTCTTCCAACTATGGTGTTTGGACTTCTGATGACTCCCAGGAAACTTTTAGACAGAATTATACCGATGGGGCTTTTAAGAAACATTCTACTTAGCCGGGCGGTGGTAGAGCATGCCTTTAACCCCAGCACTTAGGAGGCAGAGGAAGTCGGATCTCTGTGAGTTCAAGGCCAGCCTGGTCTACAGAGTGAGTTCCAGGACAGCCAGGACTACAACAGAGAAACCCTGTCTTGAAAACCAAACCAAACCAAAAAAATCCAAAAACTCCAAAACCCATCTGATTTGAGAAACTGGGATGGTGAGTTCCAGCCAGAGAAAGAGCATCATTCAGAAGGCATTGCTTGTGATGTTCCAGCTAAGCATTACAACAAGCATTCTCCAATGTCTGCACACTGTATTCATGGGTAGCTGCCTGGGTACATTTTTTTTCCATTTGTGTGTTGGGGGAGAGGGGGCGCACACATGTGTGTAAATACAGATATGTGCATGCCCATGGAGCCTATGATTGATGTTGGGAACCATCCTTGATCTCCCTTCCACCTTATTTATTGAGGCAGGGTCTCTCAATCAAACCTAGAGCTTGGCTGATGACCCTAATTTCACTAGCTAGCTTGCTTAGGGTTCCCATCTCCACCTTCTGAGGTTGAAATTACAGGTGGGCCACTATGCCTACCCAGCCTTTATGTGGGTTCTAGAAACCCAAACTCCAGTCCTTGAGTTGTGTAGCAAGCATTTTAACTAATGGGCCATCTTCCTAGCCCTGCTCCCACTACATTTTTAAAACTCCAAATAAAATATCCAAATGCAACGAGACCCCCCATCTCTCTCCATCTGATGTTATTTCTAAGAATTGGTCAATCGGAGGCTGATTAAACCTGAGCGGAACATTAAAATCACCTGGGAAGCTTGGGGGCGAAACGTGAAGGCATCAGCCCCGCCCTTGGAAATTCAAATTCAACTAGTTTAGGGTGGAGCTCAGTCATCTGTTGTTTTTCAGAGTTCAGCAGATGATACAAATGTGTCACCAGGACTAAGCCACTAATTTTGGAAACCCTCTCACCCACACCCTTCTAGCTGGAGGTTGAAGAACCCACGCAGGGCCCCAGTGCCCAGGCTGTTTTATTGGGGAGGGCCCAGCTCTAGCTCGTCTTCAGATAAAGAATCACTGTCCCCATGCGTGGCCATAGGCTTTCCGAGAGGCAGCAGCAGTAAGAACCCACAGAGTTCCTAGGACGGTGGCCTCTCGGAGTCCCTTCGGGTGGTAAGCCCTGTTCTGCCAGTGTTTGACCCCTGTGGGCTACTGTCCTCGGCACTCCATCTGAAGACTGAGGGATGAGCATGCAGGCCCAGCATGGAGACCTTTGCCGGGTCCACCAGCCACAGCCGGCACCTCATGGCCCCTCTTTCCTTTGTTTTCTGAGTCCCATGATGCCCGTGGCAGGAATCCCAACTTTGGACTAGTTGTTTCTGGTCGGGGCTGACAGCCAGAAAGCCTTTAGATTTTCCAATCCTGCTGGGGAAGCCTGGATGTTTTCAGAGAATTTGTTTTTTCTTAAAATTCTCTCTGTCCTTGGGAACAGTTTTTAAAAACCCTCGAATAACCAAAGGAAATTAGAAGAAAAAGAGTTGTCACGAAGCCATTAATAACCCCCCACTCCCAGACACATGCACCAAGCTAGGGCCATTTTTATTACACAGAAGCTTGTTAGCTGTGGCTCCTGCTGGCACTCAGTTATTACAGCCTGAAGGGGCTTTGGCCATCGCTCACCAAGTGTGGGTCAGGCAGGTCCTTGTCATTATTTCAGGCAGTGGCCGCATGGAGCAAGGTCAGAGGAAGCTCCTGTAACTCGGGGTCAGAATTGAACTTTCAGGTCCCCACCCAAGTTATCTACACAGGGGCACTGCAGACTCCTGGACACTGAAATGTTGTGGGGTTTAACTGAATAGGGAGGGGTCAGTACCACTGATGCCAAATAAAAACACCCCAACAAACACTAACCCAAACTGAAAACTTTGAAACCCACTGTGGAGGGCTGGGTATCGATAGAGCTCAGGAGTACATTGCTTGTCTAGCATGTATAAGTCCCTGGGATCCATTCCCAGTACCTCATACATAGGGACTGGTGGTGGTCCACACATGTAATCTCAGCATTTGGGGGGCAGAGGCAGGAAGATCAGAAATTCAAGGTCATCCTCAGCTAGATAGCTAGTGTGAGACTAGCCTGAGCTTCATGGGATCCCCTCTCAAAAAGGAAACAAAACCAAGTGAGTTGAGGGTGTAACTAAGCTGGTTGAATGCCTGCTTAGCATTCACAAAGCCCCAGATTTCATCACAGTACCACAGAAAGGGGTGTGACGGTACATGCATGTGACCCCAGCACTTGTGAGGTTGAGGCAGAAGGTTCAGGGAGGCATCCAGTGTTTTCCTAGCTCAAGTTTGAGGCCAGCTTGGACTAAATGGGACCCTGCGTCCCCGAAACTAAATGAAAGGAAACAATACCGAAATTACCTTGGAAACAAAAGGTTAAATGCAGGCATAAGGAGCCTTTTAATGGGGTCAATATTCCAATGGCTCTCTGCTTAGCTAAACGGAGTGTTCCAGGCCCAAGGGTTGACCCAGGTTCTTTGGAACACCAGTAGGTTTCTATATCCAATGGCTCCTCACCGCTTATGAACTTGACAGCAAAGGGGCCAGAACTTCCAACAAAAATCCCCCAGCTGAACAGGGGCTGTCTCTGACTCTTATTGGCTTTCGGGACCCTACTCCTGCTACTGGGTCGCCTTGCGCAGCCTTAGTACATGGGGAGGTGCTTGGCCTTACCGCAACTTGATATACCATGTTTTTTAAAATGGATACTCACAGGAGACCTGCCCTTTTCTGGATGAAGATGGAAGAGGAGGGGTTGGGGGTGGGTGGGGAGGAATGGGGAGAGGGACTGGGAGGGGAGGATGGGGCAGAGGCTGTGGCTGGGATGTAAAATAAATAGATGAATTTAAAAAATAATTCCCCAGCTGTTACTGGGCATGTAGCCCACTCACATTCTTGTTAGGGTCCTGGGTGCCACAGGTAGAGGTCATGAGACAGAAGCTCCAAACATGGAGATATGTGTCTGATGGAGCAGAGAGGCCAATGGGTACCTTGGAACGACTCTGTGTTACTGCCACTGGAGGGCAGCATGCACATTTAGGGGTCACCTGGACTTCCCGGCTGTCCCTGAGCCCTTTGGTGGCAGGGAGGGCTGACATCTGTTTCTTTCCATAAGTGCTTTGTGGCTTTAAAACCTTCCCCTGCCCACCCTTGCTATAGACATTTTTGATGGTGGCTGACAGTAAGAAGTGCATTGTGCATTGGAAGTGCCCAGGGGGCAGCCAGGTATAACAGAATCGAGAGGGAGAGGTAGACACAGATAGCAGTAATTGGGAGCTAGTACGGTGATATACGCTGTGGTCCCGGCTAGGAGGATCTCTTGAGCCCACGAGTTTGAGGCCAATCTCTGTAACACAGTGAGACCCTGTCTCCAAAACCAAAAGGAAACATGGTTGGTGCTTATCAGAGATAGTGAGGCTGTGACCAGACACCCCACGAAGAGAAGTGATGTGCTATTTTCCTTTCGCCTGTAATTTTTCACTGTGTCTCACAAAAATTTCCCTTACAGGATTAATTTCATTTTTCAGGAGTGTAAATTGAGGGGGGATGGTCTGCCCACACCCACAGAGCAGGTGGTGCGGGAACTGACTTCAGAGACCCTGGCAGACCCTCCTCTATCCTGGGGCTCTCGGGAGAGAGAACATGAGGTTTCTGAAGGCTAGAGTGCAGGCATCAGACCTCCATAAATGAAACCCTGCTGTTTCTACCCACTCGCTTCAATCTGTAAAACAAAGCATGACTTCAGGAGTCCCAGACAGCTTTTGCTAACAAAACCAAATCCATAGGCTTCCTCCAGCAGCCAGAGCCCGAGCATGTAATCTACAGCTGCTTAAGGGAAGAACTTTCTGGAAAGGGAAGCGACCCACAGACTATTTTAATTGTGGCCAAACCACATACCCAGGATACTTGAGGCGGGAAGTGAAAAATCCAAGAGATTTGGGTATGAGACAAGCAAGGATTAGCGGCAGATCAAGAAAAGGCCTTCCCTCCCCACCCTCTTAGGCCAGCATGTGTCAGCCCTGAGCCCTCCTCCAGGGGCCTTCTGGGAGAAGCACAGCCCTGGAGATTCACAGCCGTGCTTTAAAAATCAACCACAACTGTTTGGTTCTAAGGTACGCTAAGGGTCCCAGTCACAAAGAATTAATTTGGGTTACATAAGAGCAGTATTCTGTCACTGTCCCTCCGAGTCCTTGTTGAACAGAGAAGCTACAGATTTTGGTTGACAGTGGGGGTGGATATGGCTGTTCTCTGCCCTGATAACAATACAAGGAGCAGAGATGAGTCAGCTCCGTCCACCGGAGGGATGAGCTGATCTGCCGGGACTGATCCTCCTGTACTTTCTGAAGAACATCAGGTGGGCCTGGAGAATTGGAGACATCTCCCCCATGTGGGCTGTGTCCCTTACAATCTCTGCTCACCTTTATCCCAACTGTGTCCTAGACCTACAGCGACGCCTAGTACCCAGTATATGCTCAGAGTGGCCACTGCCTTGAAAACTGCAAGAAGACCCTTTCCCAGCAGCACTGTTGCCCTGAGTGTGGGCAGCTGTTAGTTGAGAAACAGAATGGAGGTGGCAGTGTTCACAGATACTCGGTTATCAGAAGTGTGTGTGTGTGTGTAAATCACACTAGAACCTCTGATGTGCCAAGGTCCACTGTGACTCTCTTACAGGAAGTAAATCCATAATTTATTTACTGGAGAACTGCCATCTCTCTGTCCATCTGTCTGTCTACCTATCACCATCAATTCACACATGCATTCATTCATCTATCTGTCCATCTATCCATCCACCTATCCCAGCATGAATCCACTCATTCTCTCTCTCTCTCTCTCTCTCTCTCTCTATCTAATCTCACAGAGTTTGAAGCAAGGGCCTTGCACATGCTTAGCAAGTACTCTATCTCTAAGTGATACTCAGTTTTCATACTTTTTTCTCTGAATTTGTCCAAGAAATAGCACCATCTAGGAAACACTATTTCACCCATCACAGACAGGGCAGTCCTCACACTTAGTTCCCACCTGCCCCACAGGTTGAGCTGAGGGTGTGTGTTGGTGCAGGTTGAGCTGAGGATCTGTGTGTATTGGTGGAGGTTGAGCTGAGGGTCTGTGTGTGTTGGTGGAGGTTGAGTTGAGGGTGTGTGTTGGTGGAGGTTGAGCTGAGCATCTGTGTGTATTGGAGGTTGAGCTGAGGGTCTGTGTGTGTGTATGTTGGTGGAGGTTGAGCTGAGGGTGTGTATGTGTTGGTGGAAGTTGAGCTGAGGGTGTGTGTTGGTGGAGGGAGTTTCTAAGCACACTCACAGCTCACTGCCTCCTCTGTACACCAGGATCCTACAATGACTCTGTATGGAAACATCCTGTGTCCCCTGAGGAAGTTCAGGTCAGGATTCCATACTTTGTCAGATGTGGTAGGCTTCCCAGGGTCAGGGGGATGAACTTGCCCTGGGCAAGCTGAAGCAGGATCGGGAGGCTGGGAGACCCTACAAGATGGGGAGTCCTCAGCATCTGACCCAGTGTCCTGCTACAACCAGGATCCAAGCTGAAATGGTTCACAGAGCACAAAGGCAGGGTGGACCAGGGCCAAGCTGCAGCTGCCTCTCAAGGGGAAATCTGCTTTACCTGCACGAAGCTGAACTCCTTCCAGTTGAGTGAGTTGGCAATGGACGGAAGTGAGGTGACAGCCAGCAGTGACAGCACACCCAGGGCCAGCACGCCCACGGACAGGTATATCTCCATGCGCCAGACTTCTTCCTCAACCCAGAGGCGGCTCTTGTTGGCCAGGACCTGGCAGATGGACAAGCAGGACCACGATTAGCAAAAGCTGGCACCGTAGAGCATGTGGCACCCCAGAGCATGTGTGAATAAGCACCAGAGGACAAGAATGGGAAAGCCACAGTTATATTCCTGCTCTGCTGGACAGTGAACACGTGCCAGTACCCACTCCCCAGGTACTTGAAAGCCATACTGGCTGGAGAGATGGCTCAGCAGTTAAAAGTACTTGCTGCTCTTGCAGAGGACCCAAGTTTGGTTCTTAGCACCCATGTCTGGCAGCTCACCACCACCTGTAACCCCCACTCCAGCGGCTCTGACACCCTCCTCTGATCTTCAAGAGCACTTACACTCATGTGCACATACCCATACATGGACATACAGACGTTATTAAAAATAAATCTTTAAGCTGAGTGGTGGTGGCACAGGCCTTTAATCCCAGCACTTGGGAATCAGAGGCAGTAAGATCTCTGTGAGTTCGAGGCCAACCTGAGCTACAGAGCGAATTCCAGGACAGCCAGGACACAGAAAGAAAAACCCTGTCTTGAAAAACAACAACAACAACAATAATAATAATCTTTAAAAAGTCATTAATCTCATGATGACTCTTGAAGATAGATCCACCCATTTTAGGGATCAAGGAAACAAGACAAAGATTGAGTTGGTTTCTCAAAGCCATGGCTCCCTTCCTGGCTGCTGGCCAACCTCAGCTTTAGAGTGAGAGATCAGAGAGTCCCAGGATATATAGACCCTTAGCTGGGCCTGGATGCATGCCAGCACTTGGGAAGCTGAGTCAGGAAGATCATTGGTTCAAATCTAGCCTGGGCTACTCACTAAGACTCTGTCTCATATCTTACCCCGAACCAATAAAAGAAGTATGTGTTCCCTAAACATGGTTGTACCACATGGTTTCCCAGCCCGTACAGTGCAGGACAGTGGAAAGGTCACATTTCAGGATTGCATCCCCTCAGTCTATCGACCCACAGCTCTGCAGCGGCCTCCCCTCCCAGCTGTCTCACCTGGACCCTTTTCAACCTGCTTCATTACTGGCTTGAACACAGGACACACAATGACACTCAATGCCACCCCCCCAACCCCAATCTCCAAACGCAAAGCCCCCAGATCCCTTTCTTTCCATGTGTCCTTTTCTCTGAGGCATATGGCTCTGGCTCAACTGTTGCCAGGCAACAGACTGACATCCCCCCCACCAGTTAGTTCAGCAAGTACTCAGAAAGTCCCTACTTTGTGCTGGGCCCTGGGCTGCAAAGAGTGAGAACATCTGCCATCATGACGCTGGTGTCTCCCACTGAGCTCCAAGGACGGGGGATGGACGGACGGATGGACGGACACACACACACACACACGTACCCTGCAGCCCTGAGGTGGCCCCTCCTCACCCACTGGCACTCCCTGACCCAGCACCTACATGGGGAAGAACTGGAATCAAGGTCATTCCATTAGAACTGTCGTCATTTCCCAGCTCAGCCCTGAATGCTAGTCCTTTAATCTGCCATCAGAAAAGTAAGAAAGCCTCCCCAAGGAAAGAAGGCGAAGCAGGCTGCTCTCTGCCTCTCCTACAGGATGACTCAGATGTGTGTGTGTGTGTGTGTGTGTGTGTGTGTGTGTGTGTGTCTGTATGTGTGTGTGTGTCTGTGTGTAACTACTTCAGCAGGAAAAAAATAGTGTAAGCCTATTACTGGAATAAAATATTAAAAATGAATCCAGGGTCTAAGCAAAAATGGCTGCAAAGCTTATTAAAAGAAACTAAAGAAGTCAAGAAAATATCATCTGTGGCCACTCTGCCTGCAGAGTAAAAAAAGATGGCTTGTTTTTTTGTTTGTTTTTTTGTGTTTGGTTTTTTTTTTCCACACAGGGTCTCATGTAACCCAAGCTGCCCTCCAACTCACAAGGTAGCCAAGGATGACCTTGAATTCTGATCCTCCTGCCTCCACTTCCCAAGTAGGTACCATAACCTCAAGCTTGTGCCACACTGCCAGGTTGTGGGTGTTGCTTTGTGTGTGCTGAGCAGGCACTGTACCGGCAGAGCTGCATCCTCAGTTCCCCACTCTGTATCATTTAGGGTAGGCTTCTTCATATTGGTGTCTGAAGGCCACTGAGGACCAGGAGTTGGGAGACCTGCTTCTTTCCTGACCACCAGCCTTGTGGGACTCTGAGACACTGGGTCTCTGGACCTGTTTCTTTATCGGACAGATCCAAACAAGCTGGGATTTTGGCGGGTAATCACGATGTGGTAAAACCAGCTGGATTAGCGTTTGTTAGTGGGGAGAGACTGGTCTGACCCTGCACAGGGCACAGGTCCCTGTCGGAGCAGCCCCCGAACAAGACTGACTCATGGCTGGTGGTGTTAGCGAAGCGAGTCATCTCCCTGTGCTCTGCTGTTCACTCATTACTCATCAGCTGGCTGAGCTCAGGTGGCTAATTTCACAAGTCCGTCCCGGCTGCGCATGACTGCAGTGTGGTCAGTCAACAGTGGCTTGCAAAACCGGTGCTTCTCCCCACTCCCCGCCCTGCAGTGATGAGGCGGGAAGGTCAGGGAATGTGCCTGGGGGCCTGGATCATTGCCACATTTGTGGTGTGAGTGCATGTGTGTTTTAGTTTGTGTGGAGGTCAGAGGTCAACACTGGGTGTCATTCTTCAGGAGCTGTCCACCTTGTTTATTATTAAGATGATTTCTTACTGAAAGTGGAACTTGGCAAGTGAGCTAGGCTGCTGGCCAGAGCCCCGGGGAATCTGCCTGTCTCTGCCTTCCCAGCCAGGGATGGCAGGCACATGCCATCACTCCCAGCATTTTACATGGCTCTGGGGCGGGGTGGGAGTGCGGGGAATTGATCAAACTCAGATCCCCCTGCTTGCAAGGCAAGAACTTTGTTGGGTGACTCCCCAGGCCCACAGTTAGCTTAGTTATACCTCTTCTCTGGTGGTCCCACGCTGGGGAGGTGGGGGAGTGCCTGTGGGTCAAATGTCACACCTGACTTGACTTCTGACTAATCAGGAAACGTATCTCCAGGAACAGCCCAGGCAAGTCCGAAAGTCACACCAACACCAGTTAGAGACAGTAAGGATGCTGTCCGCAAACATGGTCTTGAAGGCCTTAGCCGCCTAGGCTGCACTGTCTAAGGAGTCAGGGAAATCTCAGAGGGGTTTCCCGTGTCTCTGTTAATATTAGTGTGCTCCCTGTTCCCACAAGGCTCTGCAGCAGCCAGTGTGAGCAGTGGCCACAGGGAGGCACTGTCTGAGGTGGCCAAGAACAGGCAAGGGTGGCTGCTTCCTGCAGGTAAGGCTTTAGGAACTGGATACAACATTCCCCAACAGTGTCCAGGCCTGGGACCCAAAGATGCAGCTAGTCAGTGGCCCACCAGTCACCTGCCTAAACATATCTGGGTTGAAGTGGCTCATCGTTGCCAGGCTTTGGCATGTTAGACCCCAGCCTTTCTCTGAGTGTCACCTTAGGCATACTCCATCAGCCTGGCTCTCCCCTTGAGAATTTGGCAAAACAGCTGAAGCCCCTTTAGGGGACAGACTCTGTCCCGTGGGAGTAAGATGATCCACCTGTGCCACCTGGGCCATGAAGTTGGTGTGAAGGCATCACTGGATTAATAGAACATCAAGGAGGGTCTGGGCCAGGCAGAACATTTAGAGGATGGCATAAATCAGGAGGGAAGGGACATGGCTCAGTCAATGCCACAAGGACCCGAGTGGGGTCACTTGGACCTACAGCAGAAAAGCTGGGCATGATGGCCTATGCTTGTAACCTCAGCACTGGGGAGGAGGCAGAGACAAATGGATCCCTGAGGCTCACTGGCCAGACAGCATAACCTACTTAGCAAGTTCCAGGCAAGAGAGAGACCCTGTCTTACAAAACACAACAAACAAACAAACAAACAAAAGGTCCCCCAAACAATAAGAACAAAAGCCAAGGTGGACAGAGCTTAAGGACTGACGGGCGAGGCTGTCTCTGCCTCCACGTGTACAGGCACACACATTTATGTGCCCCCACAGGCATGTGCACCTGCACACAGGTGAGCATGCACATACACACAGAAAAAGGGAATTGGTTGGGGCTGGGGAGGGGGCAGTGGCTTCCTCTGTGCACTGGGAGAGGGTGGTCACTTGCCGACCCGGCAGTGAGGGCTAGACACATGGGCTCCTGCCCCCTGCATCGCTGTTTGCAGGGCAGGACATGCTGCATGTCCCTTGAGTAGGACAGGTTCCCACACCAAGGGAGCTCATCTTTTGTAGAAGAAAATCTCAACCTGGACTTGCTGCAAGTCTGTAATCTCAATTACCTTAGGAAGCTGAGGCCATAAGACCACGACTTCTGGGCTACAGACAAGTTCAAGGATACCCTGGGAGACTTAGTGAGACCCTGTCTCAAAATAAACAAAGAAAACAAACAAACAAAAAAGGTGGGGATGTAACTCAGTGGTAGAGTACTTGTGTGGCTTATAGGGAGATCCTGGGTTTCATCCCAGCAAAAACAGTAAGAAAACATCAAAACCATTAACACTAAGAAAGACAATGACTTACGCACTGGGATCCTGAGGTCAAAAGGGCTTGAGGCTTATAGTGATTGTTTTATTTATATTGATTATTTATACTGACTATTTTATTATTTTGTTTTTGAGACAGGGTTTCATGTAGCTCAGGCCTCCAACTCACTAAGTAGCCGAGGATGGCCTTCAACTTCCTGCCTCCACCTCCTGAGTGCTGCTCTTACAAGCATTCACTGCCTCCTACCCCCCAACCCTGCCACCCCCGTTTAGTTTATGTGGTGCTGAGACTCAAACCAGGGCTCCACACACGCTGTGCAAGCATTCTATGGGCTGAGTCACCCCACCCCCAGCCCACGGTCTGGCTTCTAATCAATGCGGGTGGGTTGGGGTGTGTGTGTGTGGGTGTGTGTGGGGTGTGTGTGTGTGTGTGTGTGTGTGTGTGTGTGTTCCTTCAGGCCTCCGAGCTACCCCGCCCCACCCCAGCTGAGGCCAGGGACAAGACTATGCCTTTCTTACTCATTCCTGTGCCTGGTGAATGAATGAATGACTCCAATTCTGATGTCATTTACTCAACTGCTAATTTTGTTTGTTTTTCTGGGGAGAGTAATACCGGCTCCAGCACAGCTCTGGCTCTGGTATCTGGACCATAACACTGCTATGTGTTACTTAACCTCCCAGTGCCTTGCTTTTTCTCGTCTGTAAAGCACTTGCCTTAAGGAATGAATGGGGGAGGGGAGCAGATGAATCCGCCATGGGTTTGCGCAGCTCTTCCTGTGCAGTGTGCCTGGAACACAGTGAGCACCTTTGGAAGAACCTGTGACTATTATTTTCTCCCTTCTCAGATCCAGCCAGGACCTCACTCCTCTGCCTGAGCCTGAGCCCACAGAGGTGGTGCCAGGTGCCTGTGGGTGAGAGGCCACTGGCAGGAGCCTGAAGTGGACAGGGCTGGAGGCCTGTGGTCCAGCAGCGGCATGACCTCACCCCGTGTCCTCTGTGTCCCGAGGTGAGCATGTCAGGGTGGGGCTTGGCCTTATGGGGTCCCTGCACCCTAAGCAGCTTCTGCAGCTGGAGTGAGGGTGGTTAGCACTGCGCTGAACCCTGCTGGGTGACTGATGTCCTACATGGGCAGGATGCAGCCACCAACCTGGGGCCTGAGGCTGACACAGAAAAAGAAAAGCAGAGGCATGTTTATCCCTGAACTCGGGGCTTGGAGTAGAGAACCGAGCAGGAAAGCAGGCGAGACAGTGGACAAGCTGCTTCTGTGTGGACAAGCTGCTTCTGATGTCACTGTCCGACTCCCTTGGCTCAGAGGCCACCCCCCACCCCCCACCCCCGCTGTCCAAGAACCCACTGGGCAAAGTGGTGCCATATGGCTTTCTTAAATGAGTAAATAAGACCACGTCTCGTTTAAAAAAGGGAGCTGAGGCAGCATCTCAGTGGGTAAAGTGCTTGTCTTGCAAGTGTGAGGATCTGAGCTTGAATCCCAAAATCCACAAATAAGCTGGGCATAGGCTGGGGAGATGGTTCAGTGGGTAAAGTGCTTGCCATAAAAGTGTGAGGTCACACACACACACACACACACACACACACACACACACACACACTTTTAATTTCAGGGATGCAAAGATGAGAGGTGGAGACAGGTAGATTCTGGAGCTTGCTGGCCACCTAGTCCAGCCTATGTAGTGACATTCTAGGCCAATGAGAGACACCATCTCAGATGAAAAGTGGACAGTATCTAAGATACGACACCCGAGGTTGTCCTCTGACCTACACACACACAGAGAGAACACAAACCAGCAAGCAAACGAAACCTCATAAATCAAAATCGGTTCCTTGCCCTTTCCCATCTCAGCAGGTGGCAACCGTCTTCTAGGTGCTCGGACCCAACCCAGACCCACCTTTAAACCGTCTAGACACCACACCCATTCCTTCAGTAGTTCTGCGTGCGCGAGCTTAAAATACGCCCTCCGTATTCCTGCCACAGCCTCTCTCATCCCACTCCATGCCGTGCATGTAGGGTCATGAACCACCTTTACCTCCTCTGGGGTCTCCAGTGTCTGCCTTCGACCCCTCTCGTCTGGAACCTGGCAGCCAGTGAGCTGGTCAAAGCATCAGGCAGATCCTTGCTCCTCAAATCAAAACCCTCCCCCGGCTCTGTTTAACTCAGGGCTCTATGTGGAGGCATCTCCCAGCCTCCCAGGCCTCGGGTCTGCCGAGTCCATGTCTTGCCCTCAATACGCTTCCTTGGCTCCAGCTCCCCAGCCTCCCAGTTGCTCCTAGGAGGGCTGCTCTTGCCGCCCTTGGCCTCCAACACCTGTCTAGCTCGCCTCTGCTCCTATACCACCCAAGCAGCAAAGCCTCCTTTGCCGTCTTTCGAATGTGCCCGAGGCTGGGAGATGGCTCAGTTGGTAAAGTGCTTGTCATAGGAGTGTGAGGACCCCATCCAGTCCCCTGGAATCCAAGTTTAAAGAGCTGGGCATGGTGGTGTGGTGTCTGTAACCCCAATGCTCCAGGAGGTGGGAACAGGTGGACACCTGGGGCCCGCGGTTAGGAAGCCTAGCCTACTTGGTGAGTTCCAGGACACGGAAAGACTGTTTTGAAAGACAAGGTTGGGTTGGGAGATAGCTCGGTGGGTCATTCACTTATTGTGCAAGCCATAAGATCTGACTTCAGATCCCCAAAACCCACATAATGTTGGATGCTGTAGTGCACATTTACAGTCCCAGCACTCCTGTGAAGAGGAGGGATGCAAAGACAGGAGACTCCAGAAACTTGAAGGACAGCTAGTCTAGGGTAAGCAGAGACAAACGACAACAGACCCTGCCTCAAACAAGGTAGGAGGTGAGGACCAACATGGAGGCCTCCACAAGTGCTCCATGGCAGGTACAGACCCACACTTATAGGCAACACGCACGCACGCACGCACGCACGCACGCACGCACGCTGGCACTCTTTCCCTGCTATATCCTCCTCCTCAGTGCTCGAGAACTTCTAAGTACCTGCTCTCCCTTGGCCTTGCCTCGCTTAAGTCTGCATGAATGAGGACAAGCCACAGTGGTACCCAGATAGCTCCCAGGGGAGGTGGCGAATCATACCTGCTTCACAGCCAGGTTGACCAAGTCGTAGCGGTGGGAGCGGCGCAGTGGCAGGCAGAAGCTGTAGAGAGCGTGCAGCACCGCGAAGAAGAAGCTGAGCAGCCCAATCTGCTTGCGATGCTGCATCCAGTGGTCCAGCCAGTCCGGGAAACGCTGGTACTTGGTCCCCCTCTTCAGCTGAAGGGCGGCTGCCAGCACACCAGGCAGGTACACCAGGGACAGCAGCACGTAAGCCACGCAGGGTAGTGTGGTGTTGACCACAGACAAGGGCATCTTGTAGAACTTGTTCTCGTTCTTCTGCACGTACGGCTGCAGGACGTCCCGGATGAAGTTGTAGACATAGAAGAACACAAAGAGCCCCAGTGCCAGAAGGGTGGGCACCTTCCAGGAAGGGAAGAGGCGCAGGGGTATGGCTTCCACCTCCCGGGCTGAGGCCAGGGATCCCATGTCCAGGGGTGTGAAGCCCATAGCTCGTGCCATCTCTGAGATGGTGTGTTTGGCTTCCAGCTGGTCACTGCAGATGAGCACCTGTAGGAAGAGAGAAGGGGACAGTTGGCTAGAGTCACAGGCATGGCTATGATGACTGCCAGGGTCAAGCTCCTCGGTGAGTTGAAGAAACCGAGGCACAGAGGGGCAGGCACCGGTTCCAGCGAGTGGCCAAATCGATGATACAACTAAGAGTGCAAGATGGCTCCGGTGCTCAAGGCAAGGGATCTGGGGACAGAGGCCCTGTGGCCTACCCTGGGGATCCACCACTGAAGAGACAAAGCTCTCCCTATGGATGTCCTGCTGAATTGGTGACCTCATTGTCACGGGAGATGCTCAGCCAGGCAGCCCATGAAGCCTCTGCAAAAGCTACTTCTCAGTGACTGCCTCTTGCATGTGGCCGCCGAATGTGCAGCAGCAACTGCAGATGCATCCTTCAGGGCAGAGGTGTTCTCTATGGTGCGATCCCTTGGTTCCCCAGAGACCTCAGTTTCCAGGCCTGCCTGCCCCGCTGTCTCAGCCTGTAAGTCCACTGTACCTCCCCAGCTCCAATGGAAGACACATGGGTGCCTTTGGGTCCCCAAGGACCGTGAGGGCCCTTGTTGACACAGCTGAGGTTCTATCTAGTCTGACTAGTGATCTCAGCCTCCTGCACAGCCTGCAGGTCAGTACTAATACACCTCCATCTTTCAGATGAACAGACTAAGGTCTGAGAGCCTCTGTTTTTTACTCTGGTACCTTTGCAGGTTGTCAAATCAGCCTGGAGTGCCCTCCCTGCTTCCTGAGCCTGAGTCTCAGGCCAGCTGATGGTGTTCTCCAGCAAGTCCTCTTGCTCTGTGCCCTCCACGCCCTCTGTCCTAGTCAGCTTGAACTGTCAACATGGCCATTAAGTCATCTGAGAGGAGAGCCTCCATGAAGGGATTGCTCAGATCAGATGGACCTGTTGGCATGTCTATGGGGGATTGTCTTAATTGTTAATTGATGCAGGAGGGCCCCGCCCACTGTGGGAGGCACCATTCCTAGACAGGTTGGCCCTGAGCTGTATTTAGAAAGCTAGTTCATCACGAGCCTGGGTGAGCCTGCGAGCAGCGTTCCTCCGTGGTTTTTGTGGTACTTCCTTGGCTGGGAGTGAGTTCCCAGCACAGAAGTGATGCTGCATGGACTCGCACAGAGGCCTGGGTGATAGACTGTGACCTGTAGGCTGGAAATAAGCCCTCTGTCCCCCAAGGTGCTTTCAGACAGTGTTTTAGCACAGCAACAGAAGGACATGGGACCTGTCCACTGTACCTGTCCAGTTCCGCAGTGCAGCCACATCTAGGCCACACAGTGGGGGATAGCCAGGTACTCTAGATTCTCTCAGAGCTGGGCCCTGGGGAGGTTTATTGGTGGACATTCTACCATACACATGGAGTGGGGCATTTGGTTGTGTGGTGTTTGTGAGGATGGATGTAGGTGGGTACATATGAGTTCATGTGTGTTTACATGTGTGTGTATGTGCATGTTGAGGACAGAGGTGAAGTCAGGTGTCTTATTCTATCCCTTTCCACTTCGTTTTTTGAAATAGGGTCTCTCACTGAACCTGAAGCTTGCCTTTTTGGCTAGACTGGTTGGCTACCAAGCCCTAGGGGTCCCCCTGTCTGTACCCCCTAGTGCTGGGATCACAACCACTCCCCATTGTTTTTATGGGTATCTAAACTTAGGTTCCAATGGTTGCATAGCTTGCATTCTACCCACTGCACCATCTCCCCAACCCCAAAATATCTCCTCCTTGACTCCCAAGTCAACAGCCATCATCTTCTTACTCTGAGGAAACCCAGTTCCCATCTCAAGAAGAACATGGATCCCATGTCCATATAGGGTTCAAATTCCAATTAACCAGCACCGGGCTAACATCATTAACGTCTCCAAGCTTTGACTTCCCGCTGTGTAAGATGAGATTTTTATAGTGACGTGAAGGATGCTGACTGCCATTCCCTAGCACATACCTGTCTGTTCCCATCCCTTGGGCCAGCCTGTAGGGCCCATGCAGAGATGACATTGAAGGCCTTGACCACAGTGCAGGCAGGGAAGAGGGAGGCCAGGTACTCGGCATTAGACTCGCGGTGCTCAACATGCTCCTTCTCCGTGGGGTTGCTGACATCCACTAGGATCTTGCCGGCCAACTGCTCACCAAGACTGCACAGTGAGGAATAGTGCTCCCGGAACATGGCCACAAAGATGACCTGTGGAGAGCTCACAGCCTCCTCTTGGAAAGTCACTTGGGCTGCAGAGGGGAAGAGGCCAGCCATGCGTTTGGGGTTACGGCTCCCCACCACTACGCTGAAGCCAGAGCTCACCAGGCGCGTGGCCAGGGAGCGGGCAAAATCCCCACTGCCCAGGATGCCCACTTTGGGGGCCTTGCTGGGGACCTCAGCCAGGCTGCCATCACTGTCCACCAGGCGGCGACTGATCAGCGGCTTGTCCATCTCCCCCGACATTGCGGTGGCTGTAAAAGAATGCAGAGACCTGGTCACTAGAGGGCTCCCAGGGTATCTGCCCCCCACCTCCCACTCTGTGTCAAACATGGCTGGTTAGGCCTTCATCCAGCAGATGCCACTGGGTATTCCATTTGCAAACAAACACAGGGAACAAGCTGAGCAAGAGCAGCCCCTACCCGGAAAATGCACAGGGAGTTGGGGGCACTCCTACCCACCGAGGAAGGCTGGGAAGATGGCTCAGTAGGTAAAGCCCTTGCCATGCAAGCATGAAGACCAGAGCTTGGATCCCCAGCACCCACATAAATGCTGGGTGGGCCCGGAACTCAGAAAGCAGAGAGAGGAGAGAACCCTGGAGCACAATGAATAGCTAGACTAGTCATACTGGTGAGCTTTGGGTTCACCGGGAGACCCTGCCTCATTGAGTAAGGTGGGGAACAACAGAGGCTAGATGTAGGCTAGCCTTTGGCTTCTGCAGGCATGTGCGTCCGCATGCACACATACCACACACAGACACACGGGGAAAGAAAGAAGACAGGGGAACTGAAGAGAACATGGCAAAGGGAAAGGAATCTGGGTGAAGCCTCTCAGCAGCTGAAAAGCAAGAATGCCAGCATGACGAACGATGCTGTGACGTTGCCGTGACGTGGCAGTGATGGCTGCTGACACTGATTGCATTTGTTTCTACAGAGAAGAATGGTAAAATAGCAATGGCCTGGGATGGGGAGATGGCTCTGAGGATAAAATGCTTGCCACCCAAGCTTGACTTGGGATCTCCAGAATCCATGTACAAAACTCAGGTGTGGTAGCATATATGCTCGTATGTACAGAATCAGGCAGATCCCTTGGGAACCACTGGCTTGTCAGTCTAGCTGAATTGGTTTCAGGTCCCAGTGAGAGACCCTGACTCAAAAAAATAAGATGGGGAGAGACTGAAAAAGACACCTGGCATTGATCTCTGGCCTACACACACACACACACACACACACACACACACACACACACACACACACACAAAAGAAGATATCAGTGCGTCCCTTACAAGGTTGCAGAAATAAGTTGAAAGGGCTGGGCACATCTGCACTCACAAGTGTCATAAGTACCGAGCAAGCACTGGCTGCAGGAGAAGACCCCTCTGCACCAATGCCAGGCACCCCTTAGGAGATGAGCCAGGGGTGTCAGGGGCAAGTGCTCTACAGGTTGGCAATGGAGATCCTCTGTCCAGCCACCTAGAACCTGGGGGCATCCCACCTGACCCCGCCAGGCTTCCAGACTAGGGTGTCCACATTTGCTAACCATTTGTGTGACCTCAGAAGCCTGGATGGACAGAAGTGTGTCTTCCATCTCGACTCTAAAATTGCTGAGGCAGGAAACAGGGCAGAGAATAAGGTTGGGGAAGGCTTTGTGCAAAACCTTACAAAATTAGCACATAAAAATTGGCAGAAGGAAAGCTTGAAAATCCAGTACGAAGCTGTTTTCTTTTTTTTTTTTTCTTTTTGGTTTTTCGAGACAGGGTTTCTCTGTGTAGCTTTGCGCCTTTCCTAGAACTCACTTGGTAGCCCAGGCTGGCCTCGAACTCACAGAGATCCGCCTGGCTCTGCCTCCCAAGTGCTGGGATTAAAGGTGTGCGCCACCACCACCCGGCCAAGCTGTTTTAAACCGACATACAGACCAATGGAATCGAACTGAAGACCCTGACATTAATCCACGCACATATGAACACCTGATATTTGACAAAGAAGCCAAAACTATACCATGGAAAAAAGAAAGTATCTTCAACAAATGGTGCTGGTATAACTGGATGTTAATATGTAAAAGAATACAAATAGATCCATATCTGTCACCATGCACAAAACTCAAGTCCAAGTGGATCAAAGACCTCAACATAAATCCAGTTACACTAAACTTAATAGAAGAGAAAGTAGGAAGTACACTTGAATGCATTGGCATAGGAGATCACTTCCTAAATATAACACCAGCAGCACAAACACTGAGCACAACAATTAATAAATGGGACCTCTTGAAACTGAGAAGCTTTTGTAGGGCAATAGACATGGTCAATAAGACAAAAAGACAGCCTACAGAATGGGAAAAGACCTTCACCAACCCCACATCTGACAGAGGACTGATCTCCAAAGTATATAAAGAACTTAAGAGCCGGGCGGTGGTGGCGCACACCTTTAATCCCAGCACTTGGGAGGCAGAGCCAGGCGGATCTCTGTGAGTTCAAGGCCAGCCTGGGCTACCAAGTGAGTTCCAGGAAAAGGTGCAAAGCTACACAGAGAAACCCTGTCTCGAAAAACAAAAACAAAAACAAGAACTTAAGAAACTAGACATCAAAATACTGAACAATCCAATTAAAAAATGGGCTAAAGAGCTAAACAGAGAATTCTCAAAAGAATCACAAATGGCTGAAAGACATTTAAAGAAATGCTCAACATCCTTAATCATCAGAGAAATGCAAATCAAAACGACTCTGAGATACCACCTTACACCTGTCAGAATGGCTATGATCAAAAACACTAATGACAGTCTATGTTGGAGAGGATGTGGAGCAAAGGGAACACTTCTCCACTGTCGTTGGGAATGCTTACTTGTACAACCACTGTGGAAATCAGTATGGTGGTTTCTCAGAAAATTGGGAATCGATCTACCTCAGGACCTAGCCACACCACTCTTGGGCATATACCCAAGGAATGCTCAATCATACCACAAAGAAACATGCTCAACTATGTTCATAGCAGCACTATTTTGTAATAGCCAGAACCTGGAAATAATCTAGATGCCCATCAACTGAAGAATGGATGAAGAAAATGTGGTACATATACAAAATGGAGTACTACTCAGTAGAGAAAAACAATGACAGCATGAAATTTGCAGGCAAATGGATGGAACTAGAAAATATCATCCTGAGTGAGGTAACCCAAACCCAGAAGGACAAACATGGTATGTACTCACTCATAAGTGGATTCTAGATATAAAGCAAAGAACAATCAGACTGCAACCCAGAGAACCAGGGAGGCTATATGGCAGGGGGGACCCTAGGATGACTGTGGCTTATAATAAGTTTTGGGTTTACTCAAATAAATAAATAAATAAATAAATAAATAAATAAATAAGTTGTGAAAAAAAAAGGAAGAAAGAAAATCCTTGGCCTTGGCAACTGAATCAGGCCACTAGCACAGGTGTGTGTGTGTGTGTGTGTGTGTGTGTGTATGTGTGAGATGTACATATGTGTGCACATTTGTGAGTCTGTGAATGTGTGGACATCAGAGGACAGCCTTCTATGTCGGTCCTCACTCTCTACCATGTTTGAGACAGGATCTGTTGTTTTTCCTGTGCACACACCAGGTTAGCTGGCCCACTTCCCATCTCCATATAGGAATGCTGGAGTTACAGATGCTCACTACCATAGCTTTTTTTGTGGGTTCTGAGGATTCGAACTCACATCCTCACACCTGAACTGCAAATGCTTTTTACCCACTGAAGCACCTCCCCGCCCCTGCCCTCAGTTCTTCATGGGTGTGGCCACACCCAAGCACGAGGCCTGCCACTGGTCTGACGGCCATGGGGAGGGACAGAGTAGCTGGCACATATCCTAGAGTTCTGAGAGGCCTAGAAGTCGCTGCTGCCTGTGTGTGGTGGAGGTAAGAGTTTGAGTCATCTGGTCTGGCCTCTAGCTGTGCCTGGCCCCTGATGTGGGATCTATTTATAGACTGAGGGCACAGAGAGAGAGGGGATCCAGTTGCAGCTGGTGAGCCTAGGTCTACAGCCTGCACACAGATCTGCTCACCTCCCTGCCAAGCTGCAGACAAAAGTGCACTGTGGTGGGGGTGACCCAGTGCCCTCTGGGTCTCTGCCAGGCTCCTTGTCCTCTCTCACATTCCCGAAGAGCCAAAACATGGACTGCAATTTTGGCTCTGATGTTTAACCAACCTGCCAGCTACCCAAGAGCAGGCAGGAGTGAGGACAGTCATGTAGACCACGGCCCTAGCCTTTTCACATGGGTTGTGCCAGCCCTTCAGATTCTAAGTGGTCATGGATGGCCACCAGGAATCCCTTGGGTGCAGTTATCCTTACAAATTACAATACACAC
>CABHPP010000813.1:0-24235 GCA_902168425.1 Peromyscus attwateri | reverse complement strand
TAGCTGGCCCACTTCCCATCTCCATATAGGAATGCTGGAGTTACAGATGCTCACTACCATAGCTTTTTTTGTGGGTTCTGAGGATTCGAACTCACATCCTCACACCTGAACTGCAAATGCTTTTTACCCACTGAAGCACCTCCCCGCCCCTGCCCTCACAGTTCTTCATGGGTGTGGCCACACCCAAGCACGAGGCCTGCCACTGGTCTGACGGCCATGGGGAGGGACAGAGTAGCTGGCACATATCCTAGAGTTCTGAGAGGTCTAGAAGTCGCTGCTGCCTGTGTGTGGTGGAGGTAAGAGTTTGAGTCGTCTGGTCTGACCTCTAGCTGTGCCTGGCCCCTGATGTGGGATCTATTTATAGACTGAGGGCACAGAGAGAGGGGATCCAGTGGCAGCTGGTGAGCCTAGGTCTACAGCCTGCACACAGATCTGCTCACCTCCCTGCCAAGCTGCAGACAAAAGTGCACTGTGGTGGGGGTGACCCAGTGCCCTCTGGGTCTCTGCCAGGCTCCTTGTCCTCTCTCACATTCCCGAAGAGCCAAAACATGGACTGCAATTTTGGCTCTGATGTTTAACCAACCTGCCAGCTACCCAAGAGCAGGCAGGAGTGAGGACAGTCATGTAGACCACGGCCCTAGCCTTTTCACATGGGTTGTGCCAGCCCTTCAGATTCTAAGTGGTCATGGATGGCCACCAGGAATCCCTTGGGTGCAGTTATCCTTACAAATTACAATACACACTATAAGGAAGAGCAGGCAGATTCCCACCCAGAGCCCAGGATTACCTCAGAGTGCCAGGGGTGCCCATATGTTATCTTTGGGTGTGTGTCCACACTCTAAGGCTGCAGCCCAGGGCTTTGCACACACCACGGCTCGAATTCATTCTACCACCAAGCGACATCCTCTGCCTACTTACGGGTTTGTTTCTTTTTTAACCTTTGTGTGCGTGCATGCATGGTGTTGTGGCGGTGTGGTGAAAGGGTGTGCACATCCCCACGGTTCAAATCAGGAGGTCAGAGAACAACCTCAATGCTGGTCCTCACCTACAACTTTATTTGAGATGGGGTCACTTGGTGCTCACTACTGTGCACAACAGGCTAGATGGGCTGCAAGCTCCGAGGATCCGCCCATCTCTGCCGCTCAGTTTGTCATAGGAACACTGGGATTACAGGCGCATGCCGCTGCGTGTGGCTTGTATGTAAGTTCTGGGAATCTGAACTCAGGTCTTCATGCTTGCTCTACAAGCTCTCTACCCTCTGAAGCATCTCCCCAGCTTTTTTGTTTTTAATTTCAATAAAAGGTCTTATGTAGCATAGGCTATCCTCAAGCTCATTATGTAGCTGAGGGTAACCTGATCCCCCTGCCTCTACCTCCTGAGTGCTGGGATTAGAGGTGTGCACACCTGGTTTACGCAGTGACGGAAACTGAACCCCGCCTACTGCCATACCCAGGAGCCGTTTATTTTTTATTTTTTATTTTTTTATTTTTCAAGAAAGGGTTTCTCTGTGTAGCTTTGTGCCTTTCCTGGAACTCACTTGGTAGCCCAGGCTGGCCCCGAACTCACAGAGATCCACCTGGCTCTGCCTCCCAAGTGCTGGGATTAAAGGCTTGTGCCACCACCGCCCGGCAGGAGCCATGTTTTATAAAACATTTGTATTCTTCAGCCTCCTCTCTCATGGTCAGGACTTTGTTGAAGATGTTTGCTTCTAACAGTCCCTGCCTCGACCCACATCCAGCTAACCTGCTACACATGTCCACCAACATGCCACTGAAATGTTAACCAACAAGAACAGGAGAGGACCTTGGAAAATTCCGTATCTGATGGGAACTTTTTCTGTATTCACTGACTGAGCCATCTCACTAGCCCTGAAGTCAGAAGTTCACACACTTCACAGAAATGGAGAGTGGTGTGGTCGCTGTGAAGGAGACCTGTCTGACAGATCCTCATCAAGTTAAGCTGAGCGTTTTCCACAGCCCCAACCATTCTGCTCCCAGAAGAAAGGAAAACACATCCATATGAAGATACACAGTAACAATATAAAGTGCCTATCGACTGATTGTTACATTAACTGGGTCCGTCCCAGGAGTGGAATGCTACTAGGCTGTAAAGAGGAGCGATTCACTAACGCCTGCTCCAGCAAGGCTGACCCTTGGGAGTAGCATGCTTGCCAGCTGTCCTAGCGCGTGCCTACAGTCCAAGAGCCTGGAAGGCTGAAGCGGAAGAACTTGAAGTTCAAGGCTACTTGCTGAGACCGGTCTCAAACGAACGCATGGAAGCAGATGCTTGGGAGGAAGGCAGTGGAAGGGCCATGTATCCTATGACTCCACCCGTGTGAAACACCGAGAGCCAGCAGATCCGCAGACAGAAAGCGGATTAGTGGTTGCAGGCAAAGGAAGGCTTTGGAGAAAACTGGGCGTGAGCTCACCAGCACAGGTTTCTTTTTGTAGTGACGCAAATATTACAAAATTGATTGGGGTGACAGCTGCACAATTGAATATACAAAAAAACCCCAAATATATACAATATATGCAAACTGAATATATGCAAAATACATGCTAGAGCTGGGACTCAGTGGTTAAGAGCTTGCACTGCTTTTGGAGATGCGTGAATCTGGTTCCCAGCACACAGTGCCTGGCTCACAACTACCCTAACTTCAGCTCAAGGAGAATCTGATGGCCGGGCGGTGGTGGCACACGCCTTTAATCCCAGCACTCAGAGGCAGAGCCAGGAGGATCTTCGTGAGTTCAAGCCCAGCCTGGTCTACAGAGCGAGATACAGGACAGGCACCAAAACTACACAGAGAAACCCTGTCTCGAAAAACAAATCAACAACAACAACAACAACAAAAAAGGAGAATCTGATGCCTCTGACCTCCACAGGTGTTGCGTTCAATGCATTTACCCATAGAGACACACAACTAAAAATAAAAAATAAATAATAAAAATTTTAAAAGTTTTAGCTGGGTGGTGGTGGCTCACGCCTTTAATCCCAGCACTTGGGAGGCAGAGCCAGGCGGACCTCTGTGAGTTCAAGGCCAGCCTGGACTACAGAGTGAGTTCCAGGAAAGGCGCAAAGCTACACAGAGAAACCGTATCTCGAAAAACCAAAAAAAAAAAAAAAAAGTTTTTATATATGCTTGCTCAGCACAGAGACTCTGGGTTTAATCTCAGGTATCACACACACAAGTTTTGTTTTTGTTTTTAAAGAAACCCAGTTTCCAAGGACTATGATTTCTGTGACTGAAGAGTAAACACGCATCGGGCTGAGCCTGGATTCTGGGATGCATTTGTCTCTGCATTCCAAGGCTGTTTCCTTATTTTCTACCTAGTTGAGCCCTCTAAGTCCCATGACCTGCAGAGAAGCCAAACTTTCGCAACAGCCACAGTTAACTGTTGGAGAGGGGCCATCGTCCCTGGGACTCAACTCTGCCCTTGGCTCAACAGCATCCCTGGTCTTGGCTGGCCCTGTGGCTTGTTTCTACCACTGCGGAGTCCGCCATTCCAGGGTGGTATGGATGGATCTGTGTATGAGTGCTGAGGCCTGGGGGCCACTCCACGGCTCCCAGAGTGGAGATACGCTCCGGGCGGGAGGAACCAGATACCCTCTGCTGTTCACTGAAAGGCCTAGGGTTTAAATAAGGCCGTGCAGCTGGATGTGGCACAGGGCTGCAACTCTTCCAGGAAGTGCACTGCGTCTCATTCCTCTGCTTTGTCCCCTCTGAAACTCACATGGAAATGTAACCCCATTATGGGCCATGAGGAGGAAGGACATTTAAGAGGTGGATTAAAGGGGCTGGAGAGAATGCTCAGTCAATGAAGTACTGTGCCTTGCAAGAGTGAGGACCCAAGTTCAATACCCAGCACCCATGTGAAAAAGCCAGCATGCTGGTTGTCTTAGTTAGGGTTTACTATTGCTGTGAAGAGACACTACAACCATGGCGACTCTTTTTTTTTTTTGGCTTTTTTTTCGAGATACAGTTTCTCTGTGTAGCTTTGCGCCTTTCCTGGAACTCACTCTGTAGCCCAGGCTGGCCTCAAACTCACAGAGATCCGCCTGCCTCTGCCTCCGAGTGCTGGGACTAAAGGCGTGCGCCACCACCACCTGGCTCCCACGGCGACTCTTATAAAGAAAACATTTAATTGAGGGGGCTTGCTTACCGTTTCAAAGGTTCAGTCAATGATTATGGCAGGGAGCGTGGCAGCATGCAGGCAGAGGTGGTGCTGGAGCTGAGAGTGCTACGTCGTACAGGCAACCGGAAATCAACTGACTGTCACACCAAGTGGAGCTTGAGAAAAAGATCTCAAAGCCCGCCCCCACAGTGACACACTTCCAACAGAAGGTGTGGCCCAGATTAAAGGTGTGCACTCCAGCCTCAAGGATTGGATTAAAGGCCAGTGTCATCCAGCCTCCTCCAACATTGCCATACCTCCTAATAGTGCCGCTCCCTGTGAGTTTAAAGGGGGCCAATTACATTCAAACTATCACAGTGGTGCTCACTTGTGATCCCTGGAGCTCCCTGGGCCATCTAACATTGCCAAATCAGTGAGTCCCAGGCCAATGATACAGGGTGTGGAGCCTGATAAGGTGGCTCAGTGGTGTTAGATCTCAAGTCCTCCGTATGTCTAGAAATGAGCTCAAGCTGGGCTATAGAATTTCTGGCAGTTAGATAAAAGCCAGCATTCCCCAGGAACTTGTGAAATGGGTTCCTGTTCCCCCAAAAGGAGACATTTTTTCCTTGCCTCTGGCAGAAGGGACATGTGGCTCTCCATTGATGTATACCTGTGGCTGCATGTCAAAGCCCACACTGGTCTCCAGGCTCCTTCCCTCCTCAGTTCCCACTCACCAGTACCCATTGTATATTTCAAAGCCCCTCATGGCCTTTCTTCCCTCCTCCCCTCCCCTAAACTCTGGGGCCCACTCCAGCTCATGGGCTTCCCTGCCCCCAGCTACTCATCCTCCTTATTATAATCCGCATGATTCCACCCCCCCCCCCCCCCCATCACTCTCTGGCCGCTCTCAAAGACAGCCTTGGCCATGCCCAGTCTACTTCTTTCTCTCTCTGCTCTGGTCATTTCCAGACGCCTCTGGATATTTTCTCTCTTATTCACCAAGAAAGTCTTCCCCTAACAGAGCGGGCGTTCCAGCAGTTCCCTTGCTGTGTCCCCCTGGACACTAGTGCATGCAAGTGGGTAAAGGCATGTGCCACCAAACTCGACAACCTGAGGTCTAGTCCTAGGACCCAGCAGTAGAAGGAGTCTACTGCAAATTCACTTTGTCTGAACCAGCCTCTCCCCTACAAAGGGGCCATGATACTCCATGGTAAAGGCTCAGCTCTGTTCTCTCTGTGTGTCTGTCTGTCTCTCTCTCCCACTTTTTTTTTTTTTTTTTTGGTTTTTCGAGACAGGGTTTCTCCATGTAGCTTTGCGCCTTTCCTGGATCTCGCTCTGTAGACCAGGCTGGCCTCGAACTCACAGAGATCCGCCTGCCTCTGCCTCCCGAGTGCTGGGATTAAAGGCGTGCGCCACCACCACCCGGCTTCTCTCCCACTTTCAGACAGGGTTTCACTGAGTAGGCCTGGTTGGCCTGGATTAAAGGCATGCGCCACGAAGTCCGGCCTTTGGGATTCTTAAATTAATGTTGTCATTTTACTCCTCTGTCTAGAATTTAAAAATCTAACAAACAACAACAGAACCCTCCATTTTGTCTGTTCTTAAGCAGAAATAGATTCACTCAAATCAATAGGACACGTGGTTTTCTAAAACTGTGCTCCGAGATAATGGCCTGAAGGCACACATGCATTTCGCCTTAAGCCAGCTCAATGGGGCAGGAGTAGGGTGGGGATGTGGTGAGTCAGCGAGTGCTTGCCTAGCATGCAAGCAGCCCTGGGTTTGACCCCCAGGCAGTAATCTGGAAGTGGTGGTGCATGCCTGTAATCCCAGAGGCAAGAGGATCAGAACTGTGAGGTAATCGTCGCCTACACAGTGAGTTTGAGACCAGCCTGGGTTACGTAAGACCCTGTGTAAGAGAAAACAAACACAGAGACAGCTAAAAGGAAGGAGAGGCTGCTGCTGCCAAAGACTCTCAGAAGAGGGGGAAGTGGAGCCTGGGGTGGGGACACAGTAGGAAGATGGGCAGAGCACCGGCAAGCCTTGGAGTGGAACCAGCAACAGTCGTTCAACCACAGCCTGCTCAGTCCACCTTTCCCTGCCAGGATCCCCAGCTCCCAAATCAAACCCACAACGGCTATGCCTGGGCCTCCCTGGCCCTGAAGGACTGCCTCTGTTCTGTGAGGCAGTCTTCTCAACGTGGGAACTAAGTGCAGTTTACTTTGGGGACCCCAGGACTTAGAGCCGTTCCTGGCACGTGAACGTCAGCTGAGTCACAGTGGCATCTGCGGAGGCTCTGGAACCCACTGCAGGGCTCCTCTCCGGGAATACCGGCTCCTGAAAGTAGATGGGTCACACTCTGAAGGCCACTGTGGTAGGTGTTCAGGGAAGAGCTGGAGAAAGGGCTGAGGTGTGCTCAGTAAAGTACTCGCCTAGGGTCCTAGGTACCTCTCTGTTACTGTGATAAACACCATAGCAACTCGGGGAGGGAAGGGTTTACATCAGCTTTATAGTTCCACATCACATTCCATCACTGACAGGAGACAGAGCAGGATAATAAGGCAGAAACCCGGAGGCTGGAACTGAAGCAGAGGCCGGGGAGGAACACTGCTTCCTCGATTGCTCCTCATGGCTTGCTCAGCCTGCTTTCTTATAGCACCAGGACCACCAGCCCATGGGTGACACCACCTCCCGGGAGGGGTGAGCCTTTCCATGTCAATCAAGAAAATGCCCCACAGAATTGCCCACATGATGGGGAATGTCTTTCTGTATGCTGTGAAAATGTGTTGCTCTGATTGGTTGATAAATAAAGCCGTTTGGCCTATGGCAAGGCTGCTTAGAAGCAGGCGGAAAATCCAAACAGATAGAGAGGAAGGAGAAAGACAGAGCAGAGGAGACACTGTCAGCCGCCTCCATGAGAAGCAAGATGTAAAGGTACTGGTAAGCCAAAGGCCGTGTGGCAAAGTATAGATGTATAGAAATGGGTTAATTTAAGATAGAAGAACTAGGTAACAAGAAGCCTGTCATGGCCATAGTTTAAAAATAACATTAGCCTGTGTGTGTTTATTTGGGTCCAAGTAGCTGCAGGACCAGCAGATGAGAGAGATCTGTCCTGACCATGGGCCAGGTGGGACACAGGAAAACTTCAGCTACACCCACAGGCCAACCTGATGGTGGCACTTTCTCAACTGGGACTTCCTCCTCCAAAATGACCCTAGCTTGTGTCAAGTTGACTTAAACCTAGCCAGCATGTCTAGCCAGCATGATGCCCTGTGTTTGATCATTAGTACCACATAAGCTGGGCAGCACACCTAACATGCACAATGGCCTGTGTTGGTCACTAGCACCACATAAGCTGGGCAAGGTAATCCCAGCACTCTGAAGGTGGAGGCAGGAGGATCTCAGAAGTTCAAGGTCACCCTCAGCTTCTCAGCTACCCGGACATTCTCCCACACACATGCATCTTCAAAAGACCTGACATCATGGTCATATCACTTGTATTGTGGTTTTGGACATCTACCCCTGGTCCAGGTTAAAGGGATAACTGGTTTGACATGATTTGGGGAGGAAAATTCCTCTTACTCCATGAATATGCTACCTACCTCATAAATTTTCATAAACATTTGTTTAAAAATCCACAGCAAGAACCTACTAGGCTATTCCCTGCCTTGGAACAGCCTACTCAAGTCTCTCTTCGGAGTGTTTGATTTGCTCAGCTGTAATAAACTTCTGCTTAAACTGTCTCTTGACTGGATTCTTCCCTTCAGGAAAATAGGAACCAACACTGTCGACCTGACAGGACCTGCAGTCAGCCAGGAGACAAGCCTCTGGCTACGTGTGTATGGGAATTTCTAGATTAGATGAAGTGAGGTGAGGAGACCTGCTTTAAATGTGAAGGGCACCATCCCATGGGCTTGGAATAAATTAAAAGAAAATGGGGTGCACAACAGCATCCATCTCTTTCTGACCAGATGCTCTATGCTCCTGGGGTCGTGCGTTCCCCACCTGGACAGTGTGTACCCCCAAACTGTGAGCCAAAATAAACTTCCTTTCTTTTGTCAGAGCGATGAGCAAGGTCACTAACACACCGCTCTTAGGTGTAAGGAAAGGAGGACGGGGGATGTGGTGGCATTGAAGCAAACTGGATACTCTCCACTTCCGCCACAGGTAGGTCACCAGGCCCACAGCAGGCTGGGGAGAAGTGTGGTATTAGGATGTCCCAAACACTGGAGGGCCAGGACATTAACAGACACCCTGGCTGGGAGGATGTCCCCAAAGGACTGAGCATTTCGGCTGAAGAACCCAGATGGCCACCTCCTATCTGTTCAGTTTCATTTCTTCAACAGTGAAAGTCAGAACAGCTACTCATCGGGACAGCTCACTTCAACCCATGACCATTAGACTCAATGTGAGGGTCACTGCTGGCTGGGAGAGGGATGGCAGGGCGGTGGGGTGGGGGGGTGTTAGGAGGAGGGATAGAGGGGTACTGACATCAGCACTGAGGCCAGGGGCTCTAAGCTTTGGGGATGAGCCAGCTCCAGCATCTTCTTCGCCATCTGCACGCAGTATCTACACAAAGTAACTCACGTGCAGAGCGCCCCCTGTGGCTGAGCAGTGCTCAACAACACTCAGTCCTGCTCCGCCTTCTCAGAGGAATCTCGTCCACTGTGTACTCTGTATTAGTTCCTTTTCCTGTTGCTGTGATAAAATGTCACAAAAGCCACTCAAGGGAGAAAGGGTGTATTACAGCTCATCGTTCAAGGGTAGAAGCCATCATGCCATGGAAGGGATGGTGTCAGCAAGAGTGGGCAGCAGTCACATGGCATCCACAGTCAGGAGAGAGATGAACGCTGGTGCTCAGTCCACTCTCTGCTTTTTCTTAGGACTGGGTCTTCCCATCGCAACGAACAGAATCTAGATAATCCCTCCAAGGCAGGCCCAGAGGCTAATACAGCAGTCTTCTAGGTGATTTTAGATCCTATCAAGTTCATAATCCATATTAACCAACATGGATTTCAATGAGAGCCTGGCCAGGCACCATGAGAGCCAGGGAGGGCCAGCTTAGCCGTGCCCAGGGAGCTCCAGGAGGGGGCCCGTGGGTCAGCCAGCTCCTGGAGGGCTGTGTGATCCAGCCAGGCTGGAGGCCATGGAGAAGCAGCACCTGAGTCTGAAGCCTCAGCTCCTAGGATGAGTTGGGGAGAGGGACTGGAGCTGCAAAGCCTGGAGCCCACGTGTCCTGAAGGCTGTGGCTGTCCTTCCCCTTGACAAGGGAAGGGATTTGCAAAATCAGAATAAAAGGTCCAGCCAGCTTTGCTCCTGGACTGGAGGGCATGGGGCTACGAAAAAGGTAGCCAAGACACACAAGGACAACTCCGGGCCTTCCTCCTGGGACTCAAGCTTGATGACATCACTTTCTTCTGTTCTGTCCAGTCACGAGTTCTTTTTCCAGAAAGTCTTTAGGGGAGCCTCCCCTGGCCCTGAAAAGACACTCCTTCTGGACTCCTAAGGACACTGAACTTGGTCTCCACACTTTCCAGCTGTTCTGGGAGGACCAGATCGTACAGCCACTCCCCAGTCCTGCCATGGGCCAGAGAATGCACTTTCACAGGATTCAGAAGATTAATCCCAGGAGTGGCTCTTGGTTTTCTCCAGGTGCAGGCTGCTTCTTCTTCTTCTTATTTTTTTTTTCTTTCAAGACAGGTTTCTCTGTGTTGTTTTGGCACCTGTCCTGGAGCTCACTCTGTAGACCAGGCTGGCCTCGAACTCCCAGAGATCCTCCTGCCTCTGCCTCCTGAGTGCTGGGATTAAGGTGTGCACCACCACCACCCGGCACAGGCTGCTTCTTACTCATACATGTGTCTCCACCACTTAACCCAGAGCCTGACATCCCGTAGGTGCTTAATTAATGTCTGCTTGAATAATGTAACTTCTGGATTCTGTGCCATAGGCAGGATGTGTTTGTGGGTCTTAGCAGTTCTCCCAGAACCTAGCTGGGGTCTGCATCCCACTGGTAATGAAATAACACAGATCTGTCCCTCTCCCCTTTCCCTCCCTCCCTTTCCCTTCCCTCTCTCCCTTTCTTCCCCCCTCCCCTGCCTGTGGTTGTATGTGGAAGGCAGGGAACCTCAGATGTGGTTGCCAAGGCTCCATGGACCTCCTTTTGAAAGTCTCTGACTGGTCTGGAATTTACCAAGTTTCTACCCGACAGCCACCTAGTGCCACAGCTGCTATTTTAGAAACTGACTGCCACCCAGGCTCTGCACAGTGAGTTTAAATGCTACAAATAAATATAAAGGCTCTGTTCCTAAAGTTAGAATTCCTAGCCACTCCCCCAGCTACATGACCGTGTGAGCACGGCAAGATGCTCCGTCATCCCAGGGCCTTACGTCCTACATAATCCGTGCACCACAGCATGATCACGCAATCTATGCATATTTGTGGCGTAGCTACGCAAGCCCATGTGTGGGGTGGAGGGTGGGGAATCCTATAAAAGTGGGTTCCCCGTATTCCTCCTCCCTCTTCCTGGACGGTTATTCCATAGGCCTATGCACGCCTTTCCTATTCCCTTCCCTTAATAAACTCTTACAGTGGGTTTTGTTGTACCTCGTGGCTTTTCTCTCAAGGTAAGCAGCACCGCTTAATGAATGACATTGTGCCACTTAATAAATAACACCTATAACTCTGGTCAAAGTGTAAAATCAAACATCAGGTTTGAGGTGCGCTGTGGGATATAATGGAAGGAGGCTGGGGATGATGAGCTAATGGTTCCATGTCTGTGAGCTTCTGGGCCGGGGCATAGTAACCATTTGGGGTGGAAGAAGTGTTAGTCCAGTCTCCACCGATCAAGGAGATCCTGAGCAGGTGAGACACCAAGGGAGATGTATGTCTCCTTATCCCCCCACCCCCACCCCCATCTGGCACCCCTTCCTTGTTTGTAGTGCCTCCCTGATCAGAGCTCAGGGATCATGTTTGGTTTTCTGAATTAATCTCTTTTGCCTGCAAATCTCCTCCCCTCCAACTAACAAAACTCAAAAGTCTGTTCTTTTTTGCTTTCTGTTGCCATAGGGTGTGTTGGCATGACTCAGCAAAGCCAGGCATGGTGGAAACATGCCTTTAATCCCAGCACTCAGGAGGCAGAGGCAAGCAGATCAAGGCTAGCCTCATCTACACAGTGAGGTCCAGGACAGCCAGAGCTATGTAGAGAGACCCTGTCTCAAACAAACAAACAAGCAAACAAACAAACAGCAAAGACACTCTGACTAAAAGCAACTTGGAGAGTATGGTAGTTTGAATAGGAATGGTCACCATAGACTCATGTGTTGGAATGCTTGGCCCATAGGGAGTGTCACTATTAGGAGGTGTGGCCTTGTTGGAGGAAACAAGTCACCCTGGGGGCAGGCTTTGAGGTCTCCTATATGCTCAAGCTATGCCCAGTACACAGTGACTCCTTCTGCTGGCTGTAGATCAAGATGCGGAACTCTCAACTCCTTCTCCAGCACCGTGTCTGCCTGCCTGGTAACGCTTCTTGCTGTGATAATGTACTAAATCTCTGAAACTGTAAGCCAGCCCCAGTTATGCTGTCTCTTCACAGCAATAGAAACCCTAAGACTGGGAGAAAAGGGTTTCTTTGGGTAACACTTCCTGGTCACAGACCATCACTAAGGGAAGTCAGAATATAAACTTATGCAAGAACTTGAAGCCAGGCAGTGGTAGCACACACCTTTAATCCCAGCACTTGGAAGGGAGAGCCAGGCGGATCTCTGTGAGTTCAAGGCCAGCATGGTCTACGGAGCGAGATCCAGGACAGGCACCAAAACTTCACAGAGAAACCCTGTCTCGAAAAGACAAAAAAAAAGGGGGGGGGGGGCTGGAGAGATGACTCAGTGGTTAAGAGCACTGACTGCTCTTCCAGAAGACCTGGGTTCAATTCCCAGCACCCACATGGCAGCTCACAACTGTTTGTAACTCCAGTACTAAGGGATCCAACACCCTCACACAGACATACGTGTAAGCAAAACACCAATGCACATAAAATAAAAATGAACAAAATTAAAAAAAAAAGAAGAACTTGAGGTAGAAGATGGAGGATTGCAGCATGTTGGCTAAAACTCTGATTCACCGGCTCATGCTCAGCTAGCTTTTACTATTTTAAATATTTACTTGTTTACTTTATATATATGAATGTTTTGCCTGCATGTATATATGTCCACCACGTGTGTAGGGTAACTACAGAGACCAGAAGAGGGTGTCAGAACCTCTGGACCTGGAGTTACAGAATGTTATGAGCTGCCATGTTGGAGCTGAGAATCAAACCCAGGTCCTCTGTAAGAGGAGCCAGTGTTCTTAACCACTGTGCCGTCTCTCCAGGCCCCTCAGCTCGCATTTCTTTTCTTTTCAGCTAGCTTTTTTGTACAGCCCAGGCTCACCTGCTTAGGGATGATGACACCACAGTGGCCTGGAGAATTAATATTCCCTTGATACCTCAAGAACAGTATAGATGTACTGCTGGTGCTGAAAGTGAATTGCTTCTGGGGGTCCTTATGGACAAGCACTGGGAAAAAGCTACCAGAAGACTCGTTAATCTGGTCAAGTAAGGAAACCACATATGGCGTTACTGGCGTTACTGCTTAGGTTTTCGGTAGTCAGCCATCATCCTCCATAGCCCGTCTGTCTTCTATACATGCCACCGAGTAGAGTTAAAGGGTGATGTGGTGGGAACCCCCACCCCTGCACCTTTCAAGTCCTGGACGGCGGTACTAGTTTACATAATCCTTCTAAAGATCTCTTTGCATCACTGTTTTCTAGTGTCCTTTGAACACAAGCATCTTCCACTCTAAGGTCCGGCCCGGGGGAAGGAGCATCAGTGAAGCTCTTCAGATGCACTGGCATTCCTCTGCCATTGTGCATCTTCCAGCACTAGTGAAGGGCATGGGTTCTGGGCTCTTCCGATGCGGAGGATTAGGTGTTGCAGTGGATCTCCGCTAGCATTCCAATTTCCCTAAGCCTCCAAATCCTTTCACCAGCACTAAGCCAAAGGATCAGGCATCTCCAGCTCGTGCTCAGTAGGCCATTTTTTGATAAATACTCAGGCAACATATTAAATGAACTCTTCACTTTTTTTTTTTTACTGAGACAGTCTATGTAGTCCAGTGGTTCTCAACCTGTGGGTCGGGATCCCTTTGGAGGTCGCTTATCAGATATCCTGCATGTCCGATATTTACATTACGGTTCATAACAGTAGTAAAATTATGCTTATGTAGTAGCAATGAAAATAATGTTGTGGTTGGGGGATCACCACAATATGAGGAACTGTACTAAAGGGTCACAGCATTGGGAAGGTTGGGAACCACTGATGTAGTTCTATCTAGCCTGAAATTCAGAGATCCACCTGCCTCTGCCTCCAGAGTGCTGGGACTAGAGATGTGAGCTCCCATGCTCAGCCCTTTCTTTAATCGTATGACGGTCCATTTTAAACCTAGAATCTCTGCTCTCAATGAGCTCATATCCACCAACTCGGGCTGATCCAGGTTTTTGTTCCTTCTATCACTATCCCACACCCTTAGAGTCCATCCTCACACAGTTCGCCAGACTTCTGTTTGCATGGATTAACAAAGTCATTCCGTTCTCTACTGGTGTAGCACACCCCTTTGTGGACCACACTTGGTTTCACCTCTAGGAGCCTGTTAGCCGTGAGTCCCATGACACGTGTGGAGAAAATGATTCATGGGAACTAAGCAGCACGGTCTTGCCCAGCATCTCCTACAGGGAAGGTCGTTGCTTGGTCTACAGACATGGCAGGGATAATTCTCCCAGGCCAGGATGAAGAGGGCAATACTGCAGAAATAGAAGAGGGACACATCCTCGAAGGGTAGGGAGGCTACTTCCTCAGATGAAGGAATCTGAAGAGTCAATGTCCTCAGCCTCCTTAGGGTCCCCCACACATCTCCACCCTGGGCCACAAGGTCCCGGTTTCTTTCTAACCAATACCTGCACTTCACTTAAACTGCTGACATCCTTCAGGGCTGGGCCTTGAGGTTTTGGTATAAGTCAGCCAACCTTTCGATGAGGGCTTGGTTTTGATTTTCGGCAACTTGGAATTTATGGCTGCTGGAGAGATTTCTTCCAGGACACACCTAACAAACCAGCCCGTTTGTGCACATCTGGAGCTGGTTAATTTTATCACTAAGTTCATTCTTATCTTTTGTGACTTTATCCAGAGATTCTGGAAATCACCCGGCCAGCATCATTATTTTCCATATTTTTCCACAAATGGCCAAAGGTTTTATGTACAGAGTCACTAAACTACTTGTTCCTCACAGGAAATGAATCAGGATAATTTTTAGATTGGCTTACAGGATGTGGTCCAGGGAATCCAACAGTGGCTACCTTGTGCTAGAGAGGCCAGGAATCCAGGAGTTGCTCAGTCTACTAGCCGGGTGTCTCAGCAGTCCCGAACTGTCCCTAACAGTCTGGAGGACTCCTGGAGAGCCACTGGTCTTTAGTCTATGGTGGAAGCTGAAGGAAGCTGGTTCTGGCATTAGTGGAGGGTGAACATGTAAGCAAGAGTGAGGGTAGCAGGCAAAAAGCAAGTGTTCTTTTATCTGGGCTGCCACCCACAGTTAGGGGGAGTCTTCCTGACTCAATAATCTGATCAAGAGAGTCTCTCAGCCTAGTATGCTGACACACACCTTCAATCCCAGCACTTTGGAGAAAGAGGCAGGCAGGTCGCTGTGAGATTGAGGACAGCCTGGTCTACATGGTGAGTTCTTTGCTAACCAGGGCTACATATTGAGAACTTGTCTCCGCAAACCAACAAGCAAACAAAACCAGCCAAAACCAAACTAAAGCCCTCACAGCAGTACGCAGCAGCTTTCAGAATTATCTGATTCCAAGTTCAGTCAAGTTTACAACTAAGATTCCCAATTACAAGGCGGAACAGAAGGCCCAGCTGCTGGGGCCGGGGAGACGCTCAGTTGGTAAAGAAGTGTGAAGACCGCACTGGATCTCCAGCACGCCCACACAAAGCGGATCGTGGTGGCTGCACTCATAATCCCAGTGACGGGGAGGCAGAGACAGGATGGTCTGGGTTAGCTGGTGAGCTCCTGAAGATGACACTTGATGTTATCCTATGGTCTCCATATACAACCCCCCAACTCACACACGTGAGCACACACAGACACTTGTTAGTGCAAATACACATGAGTGCGCATACATACACACATGTCAGTAAATACATGTGAGCACACACAAGCACACACACAGGAGCACACATACACACCAGTAAACACACATGCCTTCACTTTTAAAGAGGAGGAAGAGGAAACGCCTCCCAGTTGCACTTTAAGACAAAATCGATGTTTTTGTCCTCTGATGCCCTAGGCTTTCTGCCACAGGGATAGAACAAGTGTACAGTGCCAGGTACCTTGCCTTAGAGGTGGGAAGCCTGTACTCTCCCATCATCCCTTCCCACATACTTATGGCAATGTTAAACCTAACACCCTTTGATATGAATAATTCACACCCCTCAGGCAGGTGGCAGGAGTAATAACGTCTATAAAGTCTTTCTGGGCTGGGGAGATGGCTCAGGAGTAAAGAGCATGCCATAAAAGCTTAGAGACCAGAGTTCAGATCCCTAGTACCCACATAAATATCAGACAGGAGTGGCAGCCTGCCTGTAATCCCAGAGACAAAGACAGGGGATCCCCGGGTAAGGTTGGTGGAATTGGGAAGCAGTTGGTTCACGCGACAGACTCCGCCTCAATACGTATGGGGAGAATGATTGAGAAAGTCCTCTGACCTCCACATGAGTGTGATTATATATAATCTCACATGTGTGGACATACAGACGTATCCAAGTGACACACATAAGCCTTGCTCATTTTAAAGACTTGAAGACACAGATGTTCCTTGACTTAGGGTAGGGTTGCAGCCAGCAAATCAATTGTAAACTGATGATACTGTAAGTTTAAAATGCCTGGGAAAAGTCCCTAATTCAAAATTTGAAGTACGGTTTCTACTGAATGCTAGTGTTTTTGTACCACCTTAAGCTGAAAGATCCTACGTCAAGCCATCGTTAAGCTGGGGCTCACCTGGGTGAAAATTACATCCTTGCTCTGCAGAAGGAAAGCATTCCCAGGGACAACTCCTTCTCCCCTTTTCTGCCACATGACTTCCCTGATCCAGGGTTTCCCTGGGGCATCAGGCCACTGAGGGAGGCAGCCAGCACACCCCAGCACTCTGTAAGCGCCTGGAACCCATACATCCCAAATCCCCGGTGTCAAATGTGAAGGGATTAGAAGAGGAGGCCAGTTTACACTGCGGCAATCATGACCTCAGATGTATGTTGTGATAACGACCTACAGAAGACAGTCACTACTTCCACTTTGCGCATCACAAAGCAAGGCTCAGACAGGTTAAGGGACTTCCTCCTGGACCCAGAGTTGCTTTGATCTAATCTCTGCATCCACCTGATCTCCTGGGTGGTGAGGCTCTGTGTGTGGGTGTTACAGATGACAACCTGGCCAGCATCAGGTTCTAATTCCTGTCTGTTTCCTTCCCGTGTCCTTTACCTTCTCTCTGAGCTGCTGGGAACCGTTTCCCTGTCATTCCTCTGGCGGTTCCTGTGAAGTGGGACTCTCCTCCATCCTAGCTTAGCTCAGTTGCAGGACCTCGCTCCTTCCTACTCTCTTAGGCTTGGGGACTCTAGGCTTTCTCCTTGCCCAGCCCCTACTTCTATGGCCCAAGGTGAGGGGAGAAAAGAGAGGTCACCAGTCTCAAATAAGCATTTAAAGCTGGTGGCAGATCTGGAGATGCAGGCCAGTTGGTAGAGTGCTTACCTAGCACACCCGAAGCCCTGGGTTCAATCCCCAGAGCCATACAAACGGTCTGGCGGTGTATGCTTGCCATCCCAATGTAGCACGAATCTTAAAAGGTCTTATTATAAAAACAAACCTGGAGCCAGTTACTGGGGTGAATGCTGGAAGATCAGAGAATCAGAACAAGCCACAGCCACCTCACCTCACCAATTCCTCAGCTGATCCTGTTTCCTCAAACTGGAAGCTTCTGTGTCCTTATCCAAATGGATCTCAGCTGAACTGTTCCTCAAAAGCCTAAAAGCTTAACAAAGGCTCTAGTTCCCGGTCCTCACACCTTATACACCTTTCTGCTTTCTGCCATCACTTCTTGGGATTAAAGCCATGTTCACCATGCCTGGCTGTTTCCAGTGTGGCTTTGAACTCAGAGATCCAGGTGGATCTCTGCCTTCAAAATGCTAGGATTAAAGGCGTGTGTGCCACCATTTTCCGGCCTCTGTATCTAGTGGGTGTTCTGTCCTCTGACCCCAGATAAGTTTATTAGTGTTCATGATATATTGGGGACCACAATGTCACCACATTCCAATACAGGAGGTAGAGGCGGGAGGAGTTGGAAGTCATCCTCGGTTACAAAAGGTTCAGACCAGCTTGGGCTACTGGAGGCTCTGCTCCAAACAAAACAAAACAGTCAATGACAGTCCAACACATTTTAAGTGGCACACTTCTGTTTTCTCTGCGGGCATTTCTCTTATCTGATGGATTCTTACAAACATTTTGCTGTTACATTTCTTGTAATACTACCTGGAATTGTTAGTTAGACATCATAAAAATCATTATGGTTTTTTAAAAGAAGGCAGTTTTGTTCTTACCAAAGAGAAAGCAAGGCTCATGCACATAAACCAGCCCCCCCCCCCCACACACACACACACACTCTCTCTCGTGCACATAGGTTTGGTCTGATAAGAAACAGAATTTTCTCCCCACATCACTTTGCAAAATAAAAGCAGATGAATAATTGATAGGGCTTTTACAAACATCTAGCTTTTCAAATCCTTCTAGAAAAATCCAGTTCGATTACTTGCAGCCAGCATTTCTGTGATAAACCAATGCAGAAATGGCTACCAATTAAGTAAAATTTATAATTCCCAACAGGCCCACATTCCTCAGAAATACATCAAGAACATTAACTTTTTTTTTTTTTCTTTTAAGCAACACACACTAAAACCCACAAAGCTGCTGCTTTGTATCTGGAAACTGGAGTCCTACACGCTGAACAGGCTCCTGTATTCACTGCCTGAACATCCCCCCTGAAAAGGGGGTCCTGAGAGGTACACAGTAGACAGTCCCCCACTTCATTTTGTCAAGACCTCCCTCTGCTGTGCTCTTCGCTGCCTGGGGCTGTGGAACCCTCAGGAAATCACTGCTCTCTCTGGACTCTGGCAAATCCACAGATCAGAGGAACACTCGCAAGTGGGCCAGAGGGTGGTCTCCTAGTCAGTGAACGCAGTGGCTGCCTTAGAGCCCTGATCAGACTTACCACCGGTGGCAACAGGGGACTGCGACATCTGGCCTCCAGGTGAGGTCTGAAGTTTTAGAGTCCCTAGACAGCTCTGCTGCTGCAAGCCATAAAGTGTCCACCTTCAGCAAACTGACAGTGGTTTTTCAGAAGTAGGGCGGCCACGGGCCTTCCAGGGTGTGGGTGACTGGGACACCTCCCCTCTCAGCTTGCCCGCCTACAGCTGGCCACAGGACTGGCCTGGGAGGGGTGACTGATGCTCGGTTAGAGAGGGCCCTGAGAGAGCAATTCTGCCAGAGACTTCCTGTTTGGGGAGGAAACCTCAGTGTGGTAATTAGTGGCTCAGACTCCAGTGCCTTTGCCACAGGAATTGAGGCAGGATGGCCAGCTGAAGCCAGGATGCATAAAATGAATAAATGTCATCCAACGTGAAGGGGTGGAGGGGCAGAGGCAGAGGCACTGAGACCCTTCAAGGTACAAAGCAAGCGTAATGGTTACAGAAAGTAGCAACTGATCAATTTCTCATAGGGTAATTCATTGCATTCACCATGGCTGTCACCGGCTCAGTGATAACTCTCTCAGCCTTTTGTGCTGACGGAGGAGGCTTCTCTGTCACCACGTGCCAGACAATGCCCAGAGCAGAACAGTGACGGACAGACAGCGCTACAATCAGAAGAGCATTTCATCTGAAATGGTAGATAAAGGCACACTCCACCTGCTGCTGGTGGCTTCCCGCTGGTTTCCAAGGCTGCAAGGGCAGCCCAGGGTTCACAAAACTTCTATATTGTTGAAGAGAATCATGCTGCCTGGGCTTGTGGGTGGGCGTCTCTGATGGTCTTCAACCTGTCAGAGAACTGGCAGTCTTCTTGCCGTCTGGTGAAGGCTCTCGATAGGCACACAGCGTCCCAGACCAACCACTAGAGCGGGGCCTCTCCCGCTCTGTCTGGCAGTCCTCTGTGCTTGTCCCTAATGCTAAAGTCTCTTGAGGGCTGGTTTCAGGCAGCTCCTGGGGTCCAGCACAGGCCAAGACAGAGACTGGTTTGTGTTCTCTTCCTTCTCCACCCCGACCTGTGACTCTCCTGCGCTTGGCCCTGTTACTTCCGTCTGAGTTTTAACATGCTCCTGACCCTCCTTCTTTGGAGATCCAACCCGTGCTGTTGGACTATATTAGAGGCACCTATCAGCTCCTATAGCCCTAGACAGCATTTACCCACTCTGAATTAACAAGTAAGACTGGGTTAGCAGTTGGTAGCGGCGCTTAGGCAGCCCTGAGTATGAACTTGAGTTCAACCACACACTTTGGACAGGCTTCTTTCCCACTCTGAGGGTCTCATGTCGACCGGGTTGACCTTACGTTCCCTGTGTTGTAAAGAATGACTCTGAACTCTTGAGCCTCCCAAGTGCTAGGATTACAGGCATGCTCTACTATGCCTAGCTTATGTGGTTCTGTGGGTAGAGCTAAGCAAGCATTCTTCCAGCTGAGCTGCATCACCGGTGTTCCCTCTATGTTTTGATCACTGAGTAAAACAATAACTATGGGCACCCTTAAAGACACAAGTTACTCAGGTACTATTGTTTGTACATGTCTGCCTGTGGTCTGGATCTGCTCACTGCTGCTGGGGGTACCACATGTTCCCCGGACAGCATCAGCCGAGGATGGAAACCCATGCATCATTTCCCACAGTCCCTTATTCTGAGCTGTGCTCGCTTGATGTTGGAAGATACCTGTGGGGGCTGGTGGGGCTCAAGGAGAGCTCTCCATTACCAGTGAGCCCCAGAATCACCCAAAGAGCTGGGGCAGCAGGATTTGGGGCAGAATTCCCAAGTCAGCACAGGGGCCTTTAGCATACTGTGTCCCAGTCAAGGCTGCTGTGTGATCTCCAGGTCCCCTTAGAGTAGCTGCTTTGAGCGGAAGGGACACTTCCCCAGGAAGGAACACCTGCTGGGTGGAGCGGAAAGGAGTGGACAAACTCCCTCTCCAGTTCCTAGGATTCTACCTGCTCTTATGTGGCTTTTCTCATGGAGACCTTGAAAGCATAGGTGCATTATGGTCTCCATCTCCAGCCACAGAGCCTGGATCGCCAAGAGCAAGGCTTTCCAGAAGGCCATCCCCAACCCAATCAAGATCCCTGACAACCAGGCTCACACAGCTTCCTTCCCTTCTAGTCTGGGGCCATGTCTCCAAGGACCAGCCAGAGGGACTATCTCATCTTTTACAGTAGCTCAGTCTTCATGGGGGGACCGATTTGCTGGGCAGAACATGCTTCCAGTATGTTTCTGTCCCTAGCACAGGCCACTTGTGACATCCCACGCTGTTCAGGTCAACTCCACCAGGAGGGCTGGGATCACAGCCATCTAGAACAAGTTCGCCTCCAGAGACAGTGGACCTCACTGCCATGGTCCTGCCACTTTTCATAAGCCCTACCAGGAAGAATGACAGATCGACTCCCCCACAGTCTACAACCACCCCACAAGTATCAGGTGCTTACAGAATTGGGGGATCACTGTCCAACGCCTGCTCCCCTGCCCCAGGAGGGCCTTGCTGTCTTCACACAACCTGGGATCTCCATCCTTCACTGTCCTCATATTCCCCAAATTTGTGTCACTGGCTAGTGTGATGCTCTTGGGGCTGTCTTCTTGTTTGTACAGATTCATCTCTTAGACTAAGGAGGCTCAGAAACAAGCAACTGGACCCAGGGAGCCGCTCCGTGGAAGAGGACCTGCCTGGCCCACTCCAGCCCTGTGTTTAGTTCCCAGCATGGAAGTGACGTCTAAACACTGGGCTGTCAGCATGGAGCAGAAGACAGACAGACCCCTGACCACAGAACAGTGATATTCATGGTTGCTCCCGCCGGTGACCAAGGTGAAAGGCGGGGATGTATTGTGGGAAGGTTAACTCTCCAGTACAGGGCTCTTAGCCTGCAGGGGCAACTAGACAGAGATCTGCTCAAAGCAGTGCTCTGGAGAGCAAGACACATGGAAGAGAAGTCTTTCCCTTGTATTCAGAATTACAGAGGGCAGGGATGAGTTTGGGAGTGCAACAATGGTAGTCTCAAGTCTGCTGGTCTGAGTGCCCAAGTTAGTGTCTGTAAACGTTAGTTGAATGAATAATTGACGAAGCAGGATTGGGACAGGCATAGAGTGAGTGGTAAGGAGTCTGGTTTGGGGTTGAAGAGTCTGGAGGCTAACCTGCCCTTGGAAAAATCACATGGTTGGGAGAGTAACACCATCTCCTAAGAGTCTCAAGGGACAGTGAACTCCTATATAAACCGCTTGGTCCAGGCTCGGGTGTGTGGAAGCTAACCACTCAGGAATGACGACTGTCATTTCGTGCAGGATGGCATGGCAGGTCGAGGAGGAGAATGGTGATGAGCTGGAATGCACTATCAGAGGCAGATGGGACGGAGAGTAGGCCCAGTTTTGAGAGGCCAACCAGAAGAGGTGATTTCCTGACTGGATATTTGAATATCATATGGGGAGTCCACCCCCTCATAACCTTCACAACCTCACAGATTAGGATGGGGTTTCATGGGTGGGGCAGGAGTAGGAAACAGGCACGTGGGCAGGTAGGATGGCTCAGTGGGTAAAGTGCCCAACAACCTGATGACCACGTAAAGACAGAAGGGGAGAACCACAAGGTCTCCCAGGTTGTCCTCTGGTCTCCACATGTGTACCATGGCACACATGTCTTCACACTTCACAAAGCAGAGGCACACATCCATCCCTTAATAAAGGAGGAAAGGGGCAAATGTAGGTTCTAAATGGACAATCTTCCTTCTTTTAAATCCAGAGGCCCATTGCTGGTCCAGATACTGGAGAAATTTTGTAGAGTACTTAAGGTACTCAGCTCCTGCCTGCCCAACCCAGAAAGCCTAACTACTCTGCGGGGTAGGGAAGGCAGCAAGGAGCAGATCCAGTTTCAGCTGGAAGGCAGAGAACCCAAGTCCCAGAAGGCCTTCCATCCCTGCCCCAGCCTACTAAGGTTTCGGTTTGCAGACAATATGAAGTACAGAGAGACTCTTCCTGGGCTGCGGGCAGGTACCCAGACTCTTAGAAGGGTTCCAGGGCCCTGGAGCTAGGACCAGCCCTGTCACAGAGAAGGGGATCCGCTCTGGGCCTCAATGGTCTATCAGAGAGCAAATGAACCTGGAAGGTCCAACCAGATTAATCCTCAAATCTGAGGTGGGGAAATGGCTCAGTTGATACACTGCTTGCCTTGCAAGCGTGAGGACCTGAGTTTAATTCCCAGAACCCATATAAGAAGCCGCGCATGGTGGTGCACACTTGTAGTCACAGAGCTGGGGGAAGCAGATGAAACCCGCAGACCCTGGGGCTCTCTGGCCACCCAGCCTCCCTGAATTGGCAAGTCCCAGAGCGGTGAGAGAGCTAGTCTTTTTTTTTTTTTTTTTCAGCTGAGGATCGAACCCAGGGCCTTGTGCTTGCTAGGCAAGCGCTCTACCACTGAGCTAAATCCCCAACCCAAGAGCTAGTCTTGAAAAACAAGATGAATGGCTTCTGAGGAATGACAGCTGAGGTTGACCTCTGCTCTTCACACTCATGTGAGCATGCACATGCGCATGCACACACATATATACACACACCTCAGCATAGGCATGAACACAAACACACAACATTAATATTCAAACCCTCGGGAGCAGAGGGAGGGATCTGATGCTCAGAGTGCTACATAATTACTGCCCTGGGGCACCACTCCCTCTGCTTTATGGGGGATATAGTTTTCAAAACCCTGGGCAAAGCTTAACAATTGAAGAACCAAGTTCAGGGAACCAGAAGACTTCAGTGTTGACTGAGATTCAGACTCACTGCTTGCTGACTACAAAGCCAGACTCCCCTACCTGCCTTCATCCTACCCACTGTGAAGGCTTGTGGCTTTGGACTTCGATCAAGAACTTTCACTTTTTAACACCCTGAAACCCTGTCTCTGATAAGGCTGAAGGAGGAAGAACCATAAAACAAGGACAGAAGACATGACAGGCTGGGAATCCATGGGTCTCACGTCTTCAGGATGGAGAGACACACACTTAAGCAGACCATGTCTGGAGGACCTCAGCAGGCTTGGGGCGGTCTGGTCAAACTCCTCCTCGTGACCAGTTGGGCCAGCCTGAGTTCCCAGCTAGCCATGAGGCCAATAGCCTCCCTTGACAATCTCATTCCAAGGCCTCCTTCAGAAAGTCTTCCCGTCCCCCACCACTTCCCCCAGTGACATTGTCTGTCCCATTCCATCCATCCATCCATCCACCCACCCATCCATCCATCCGGTATTGATTAATCAGTTGCTTGCTGCCAACCCCTGTGCAGGCCACTGGTGACAGGTGAGTAAGACAGACAGACACACAGCTGGGCCCTCCACGTACTTCTGACTGATTCAGTTGGCTGCCCAGGGAGACTGCGTCATCTGTGTTTTTAACAGCCTTTGCAGGGGCCAGGGAGACGGTTCAGTCAGCGATGTGTTTTCTATGCAAGCACAAAGAACCGAGTTCGAAAGCCGAGAACTCAAACTAGTGCACTCATGCACACTCGTAATGGCAGCATCCGGGAGGTGGAGACAGGGGGATTCCCAGGGCTTGCTGGCCAGACAACTTAGTCAATTGGTGAGCTCCAGGTTCAGTTGAGTGATCCTATCTTTTCAAATGTGCACATCAATAAAGGAAGATACCCAACATCCACCGGTGGCCTCAACACGGACACACACTACACATAGTTAGCCCTTGCAGTGACTTGAGAGGGCATGTCCTTTGGTCTTGTGGGCATTGTGCCCACCCAGCACTGCATTCCTC
>CABHPP010000812.1:17805-48806 GCA_902168425.1 Peromyscus attwateri | reverse complement strand
GGTTGGGTCTGAGCAGCTGCGGGACTGGCGGGTGAGAGAGCTTTGTCCTGACCGTGGGCCACGCAGGACTGGAGAAAACTTCAGCTACACAGCTTCCTGGTGGATTTTAAACTAGCTGCCTCCCGCCACTGAGGGAGGTTAGCAGGGTCACACATCATGTGCCTGATGGGGACTTGCCAAAGGATATGAGGCAATGTGTCAAATGGGGGCAAATTCTCTTTTTGTCAGGGCAGCTTGAGTTCTTCCTGCAGGCATCCTACCCTTGGACTCTTAGCCTCCCAAAGCAAGCCCTTTTTATTTTATTCCTTTGGTGCTTCATTTTTCTTACATTCAAATTTTGAATTATTTGGTATATGTGTCTGTGCATGCACTCACTCATGGTGCATGCCACAGAACACATATGGAGGTCTGAGGATGACCTTGTGTAAGGAGTTCTCTCCTTCTACCTGTATTTTAGTTCTGGGGATCAGACTCCTTAGGCTGTGGGGCTTTTACCTGCTGGGAATCTCTTGGGTCTTGGATTTCTGCTGGCCCTATTTCCTAACAACAAGATCTGAAGTGAAGTGGAAAGCCCACCCTACAGAGAGAAGAATAGGGGCACATTGGAGGGGAACTACAGCTTGAGTGACCAGAGTTAAGTATGGGGAGGGGGAAGAAAGGGGGAAGGGGAAATAGTTTGGATCTTCTAAAATTATACCTTGGAGTTGTTGTTGCTTGGTTTTGGGTTTTGAGGCAGGATCCCACATACCCCAGGCTGGTTTCAAACTGAGGTGGCTGAGAACAACCCTATATTGCTGTGCCCATTTGTGTACTACCAGACCCAGCTGTCTACCAACTGACCACATCCCCAGCCCAGGAAGCTGGACTTTTCTTGTTATTTTTTTTTTTAATGGATCAAGCCTGGCTCGGGGTCATTGCCATGTCCCTGGTCACATACTGCTTGCTGATGACGCTTCTTCAGACAGACAGACAGAGGCCATCATGGTGTGTTTCAGGCAGGATAACCTTCCAAGTGGCAAGTCACTGTGGTCATCTAGAGAAAAAAAAATTGGATCCTTGGAGATGAGGTCCAGACCTTCAGCCAAATTCATTCGGAGAAAAGTCACTTTTAGAAATCCAAGTAAAGTGATTAAAAGTTAAGACGAATAGGTTTTTGCTCTCCACTGCAGCCAAGGGCAACTAGGTAGTGTGGACTAGTGAGCAACTGAGAGTTCCAGTCTTGCCCAAGGAGCCTGAGCAAAGGTTAGTCTTTTGTGGTCCTGGTGTGGTACCCCTGTGTCTCTTTGAGGAAATGCCACTGAGATGGACGCAGTATCCATGATAAGAATGAGCTGTTTATTCCTCATGCTAAAGCCTAAAAAAAAAGAAGGTGTGAATGGAGAGGCAGCTCTTAATCAGTAGACATGCTCTAGCATGTTCCACTCTTAGAATTTCAGAATATCAGTAGGTAGAGTATATAGTACAGTTATAATAATGATGCTCCTAGCCGGGTGGTGGTGGCGCACGCCTTTAATCCCAGCACTCGGGAGGCAGAGGCAGGTGGATCCCTGTGAGTTCGAGGCCAGCCTGGTCTCCAAAGCGAGTTCCAGGAAAGGCGCAAAGCTACACAGAGAAACCCTGTTTCAAAAAAAACAAAAAAACCAAAAAAAAAAAAAAAAAAAAAGATGTTCCTAGTATACAGTAGGTGCTCAGTTAATAATCATCGAATTGTTTTCTCCAAATAAAACAGCTCATGCTTATTATAAAAGTCCTGCCACTTACCATTGGAGATATAGTCTTATGGATATTCCCAGTGCATACAGTGTATAGATTCGCATAAGTGGGTGGGAAAGGATTGTATAGGATGCTTCCTAAATTGTCTCCACGTCAGTGAGTTAGGTTCGTCCATCATTTATGAAGTGGCCTAATATAGTCTACTGTGTACGGAATGTTTTAGCAATCTCTACTCTGAAGACGTGACACTTCTCACGTGTTGTCCTTTATTTAGCAGGTGTCTTCTGCGGAGGTACGCATCGGGCCCATGAGACTGACGCAGGACCCTATCCAGGTATAGTTCCATCCCTCAGGAGGGGCCTTGCTGCCGGGGTACATGGCTAATGAGCAATGTTTGAGCAGTCTTCTGGATTAACAGCAGTTAGCCATCTTTGCCCCTCCCCAATACATATATAAATATATATATATAGATATATAGATATATATATATACACATACGTACGCGCGTGTATGTGTGTGTGTGTGTGTGTGTGTGTGTGTGTGCATGCTCCAAAAATCAGATTGGTTTTTGAGGACTCAAATAACACCCTACTTTGTCCAATGGATTGTGGGGAAGAACAATCCAACATCCTGCTGCCCACAGAAAGGGAGGAAGTAACTAACATGCGTTGAAGGGTGTGGCTTTGCTGAGAGCCATAGCTGGTGTGACTCTGGCTCTGCCTCTTCAACATGAGTCTGTGCATATTGTTTCCTTCCTCTGTCTTATGGCCCCGTTGGCACAGGGGAGATGAGATTTCCTTTCTCACAGAGGATTATCAGTGTAACAACCCTGCCTTTCATGCTGTTGTAAAACACTGTCTACCTGTGGAAGATGCTCAGTAATGACATCTGGTACTGTTGTTTGGGAGTGAAAATGATGTGGGTATAGTATGCGTGTAGGTGATTTTTTGGTTGATCAGTATCTTTATTGATAAATAAAGATGGCGGGACCATTCTCTTCTGTAGTTCACTAATAAAATGGCAGGAAGATGGTGAGAGCCCGGGGAACAGGGAGTTTGCTGTGAGATGGTTTTCCTAGGAGTGTCAGAAGCTTCACCCATAGAGTCTCTACAACAAGAACAAGGACAACAATAGACATGCCCAAGTGGCCTGAGGAAAGCCCACGAGGCCTCAGCCCTACACAAAGAACTACCAGCAACTAAGGGATGCTGAGAGTGGGAGAGACAGTCTTTCCCGGAAGAGCACACCAAGCGGTTATCCAGTACCAAATGATCCGCACCGAAAACACACGTCCAAGTAACTGTAAGCAAGGGGAGAGTAAAGCCATCGAACTAGACCACTCCATGGGTGGAAAGAAAGGTTTATTGGGGAATTTTGAACTGCAGTGGCTTTCCTGGGGGGCAGAGAGAATAGCAAAAGGTGGGGAAAGCCTTGCCAGTTTTAAAGGGGTATGTTTGCATCAGGAGGAAAGCCAGTAAGTAAGCAAGAACTGGAAGTTAGAGAAGTTGGAGGCAGGGGGCTGTGGGCCAGAAGAGCCCGGAAGCTGGCATGGGGACTTTGATGTGTATTATAGGTATGTGTCACTAGAGACGGTAGCAGCTCTAGGCGGTAGAGGCAGGTAAGGGAGTAATGGCTCTTCCTGGCAAGCAGAAGCCCACTTCACAAGTTTCTGAGCAATGCTGAGTTTAGGCTCTTGTTTATCCACTAGCAATCCTTCTGTTTCCCCAGCCACGGTCCAGCCTGAGCTGAGCCCAGACTGTCATTTACAACATTGTGAGTGTCACTATCATTTGGGGGGTTGGGGGCCACTTTGGACTTAACAGTAATATGTAACAACAATTAGTGAAAAAAGAGCCCATGATTTGAAAGAGGGCAAGGATTGGTATATGGAAGGGTTTGGAGGGAGGAGAGGGAAGGGATAAATGATGTGATTATATATAAATCTAAAAATATTAAGAAGTAATATACAAATTAAATAAGGAAAAGAAAAAAAACAAACAAAACAACATCTAGGCTTCTCTTCTTGATCAGGAGTCAGGCACTAAGATCTATAGAAAATAGTTACTTATCCAACTTATATTAGTAATTCTAAAAAATAATAATAAAAAAAGAGGGTGAAAAGCCCCCCTTTTGTGTCCCTGGTGATTTAAGCGAGTAGCCTATGGGGCTCTGAGACAGAAGAGCTGGGTGCCAAAGCCAGGAAGGCCACTCGGCTGCAGGACTGGCCAGCTCTAGCACTGACCATTGAGCAGCTGTGACTCCCACAACCCTCTCCCTTCCTGAACTTCTTCCCCGTTTAAATCATTTGGACGCAGTAGCCCGTTGGTCCTGAGTGAGTGTACCTCTTCCTCATCACAGCCGTAGCTTGTCAGAACCTGGAGGCTGATTCTACCCTCGGGACAAAGGGAGATGCAGGCACACCACCCAGGCTAACAATGACGGCCAAGACCCAACTAAAGACATGTGCCGCTTGAGACTCGGGCAGAGGAAAAATAATGCTTCAGAGCTGCTCGAAAGGAATTACAGATTTAGGGGAAAGAAAACAACAAAAGGGAGAGGCTTAGCTTGGGAAAATTTGATGAGAACAAATTTAGGAGCAAAGAGAGAGAAAGAGGAAAAAAAAAAAAACACAAGCCACAGCTATTTGCATAGAATACAAGCAAGTGGAAAATTCCGGTCATCGTTCTAAGGGCTCACACTTTGAACTCCAGTTTTGAATCAAAGCAGTGACGAATAAGGGGGCTGATACTGTGGGTTTAGTCTCAAAGCCATTTCCACAACACTTCCTCGAGGACGACTTCAGGCTTATGTCAATCTCATTCACCTCCATTTTTGCCCTGTGCTGTGTTGGCAGTGAAGGCTCATGATAAGGAGACACTGTTCTTTTAAGAATGTAATTTGCCAAACTATAAACTGTTTTATTTGCTTCTATCAAATATTAACATTATGACCTATTTGTTTCAGAGAACCTTCCCCCTCCCCTGCCAGGAGCAACATTGTGGACACTGTTTAAGCCCTTAATTTAGCTCCTTACTCCTTCTTCCCCTCTGAACACTCTAACTCATATTTATATATTTATCCTTCATATTTATGTGTCCATTCATAATAGTCACTCTCTCCTCAAACGTTTTTAGATTTATTTGAAAAGTATATCGTAAGCATCCTTCCGAAGTTTATTCTCATCATTTGGTGTCTTTTGATGTCATACTGGGGGATTTCAGGAAATCCCTTGTCTAGCCTGAAGTCCTGGAGGTTTATTTTGCCTTCTTTTGAGTGTTCTGGGGTCTCACCCTCTCCCTGGAGCTGTACAGTCCATTTTGAATTAGCTTTGTGGTATGAGATAGAACTGGTTCCTTTCAGGATGGGCCGCCCAAGTATCCCAGCAGTGCCAAATACTCAAATACTCTTGCTGATGCATTGTCTTGGCACCTTTGACAACAAATGGTCCACCAGGAGGCTGAGAGATGGCTCATCAGTTAGCATGCACTGCCCCTTCAGTGGACCCGAGTCCAGTTCCCAGCACCCATGTTGGGCAGCTCCCAAGTACTGTAATTCCAGCTGCAGGGCCTTCCAATGCCTCTGGGCTCTGCAGGTTCTGTACTCATTTGCACATACCCACACTCAGACTACACACTTAAAATCTTAAAAAACAAAAACAAAAAAACTAAACCAGTCAACTATAAATTACGTTATATGTCTGTCTTTTGGCAAGGGGCTTGAAATTGTGAAGTGAGTCCCAGTCACCAGCTTGATTCTTAGTTTTCAAGATGGCCGTGGGCATCTCAAAGCCTACACCCTTGCTGAACTCATTCATGAGCTGATACAATCCTTTTAAAAACTATTCACTTATTGGCAGGAGAGTATACAGGTGTCATGGTGTGTGTGTGGAGGCCAGGGGCAATGTTAGGCAGTCCTTTCCTACCACGTGGATTCCAAGTGTCAAACTCCACCCTGACCTGCTGAGGCATTACCACTCTTGTCTTCTGGGCCATCTTGTCGGCTCCCACGCAGTCTTTAGTCTTTCTTTGTTATGGAGTCCTTGGGGTTTTTTGTTTTGTTTTGTTTTGTTTTGTTTGTATGTGTAAAATCATGTGATCATTCTTCTTTTCCAAATCCGAATTTTTTAAAATTTGCCTAACAAATTTCAAGAACAAAATGTGTCTAGTGCTTTTTGTTTTGTTTCGTTTTGTTCCCCCACCCCCACCCCACCCCAAAAAATGAAGTTATAACTCAGTAACAGAACCCTAGTTGAGCCGGCACGGGGCCCTGGGTTTGATTACCAGCACTGAGGAAAACAATTGGTTCTTTAAGCATACTCCCACACCTTTTACCAAAGTTGCATCATTTTACGTTCTAACAAGGGACAAAAGACTGTACTCCCAATGCAGAGCCGGGTGTTGCCTTTAATTCAGCTCCCCTAGTGGGTAAGGTACATAGACCATAGTTGAGATTTGCATTTTCCCATGACCAGTGAAGATCCTTCTCATTTACTTTTTGGCTACTCCACACATTCTATTTGGCTAAATCTTCTGTCCATTTTTTTAAATTGAGTTAATTTTTCAAGGATGTTGAAGAAGTGTGTGTGTGTGTGTGTGTGTGTGTGTGTGTGTGTGTGTGTGTGTGTTAGAAGCATGTGTGCACATACGTGGGTGGACATTGTGCTTGTGCATGTGGAGGCCACTGGTGGATGTCACATGTCTTCCTGTGTCACTCTCCACCTTACTTTTTAAGACATAGCTCACCAGTTTGGCTGGACTGGGTGGGAGGATGCTCTGCTCTCTGCCGCCTAGCCGTGGGGTTGTGGACCACGGCTGAGACTAGCTTTTCCATGGGTGCTGGGGGGGGGGGGTACAAACTCAAGTCCTCATATTCTTACAGCCAGCACTTTGCTCACTGAGCCAACTCCCCAACCCAGAAGAAATTCTGTATGTATGCTTGTTACAAGTTCTTTGAGAGAATTTTTAGAAAACCTTTTCTCCTAGGCTGTGGCTCTTTCCTTCATTTTCATAACTCTGGCTTTTGGTGAGCCAGTGATACATTCAAATAAGAATTTATGTTACATAATACATGCACACATATGTCGCACATGCTAAGAGGTCAAACTTGATCACATCTCAAGCTACATTGTATTTCTGTCCTTTCCAATATGATCTGTCCTTTGCAAGATTAAACTACCGTTTCATAGCCATTTCTCGGTAACTGAAACAGTTGCCTGAAACTTTAAATTGATTGCATATATATATATATATATATATATATACACACACACATATATATACACATATACTTATGTATCTAATATATCAAATATCTCATATATACATATATATATATATATGTATTTTCTTGAGTAGTACTCAGCTTTTCAACCATAATAAAACACATAGTGAGAACCCACCACCCAGAGAAAGGACTAGAATGTTAGCCCTGTTGCAACATAGACAGAGTGATCAGAGATGCACATAGGTGAGCGTGTGCATAGGGGCTGAGATGACTCACTCAGCGAAGTGCTCACTGCTCATGTGTGGGGACCTGTGTTCAAATCCCCAGGACCCACATGCAAAGCTGGGCATGGTGGCACACACTTGCAGTCCTAGCATGAGAGAGGTAGACCCAATTCCTGGGCCCACTAGCCAGTTCATCTAACTGAACTGGGGAGCTCTAGGTTCAGCGAAATACTTAATGGGTAGCAATGTCTACCGCCATGCCTGCCAACCCTGAGCTGGAGTCCTAGGACACATTTGGAGAGAGAACTAACTCCAATGGTTGTCCTCTGACTTTCACAAGAGAGTCATAGCACATGAGAGTACACACACACACACACACACACACACACACACACACACTCACACATACATACATGAGCATGTGGCTCTCTGAGTACAGGAGGAGGGGAACAGAAGAGTTTTTTAAAACTTAAAAAATATGTAAGACATTAAGAATCTGAGTCACTACTACGTGCAAGCCTCGATGCACCGTAAATGGAGATGGCAAGATGCTCTCTGGCCACATGGAGAGGTTCAAACCCTCCAACAGCAGGGGCATCGCTAGCTGGTCATGGATTGTGTTTCTGCTGCTGATTTTGTAACTGCCTCAGAAAAACGAAGCTATGTCCTAGTGCTTTCATTTTTTTGTTTTTTGTTTTTTTTTTTTTTGCCCCACCCCTTGTGAGAAAACATCTATTCTGTTGCTTCACTGCCATGCCAAAAACATGAATTAGCTACATCAGTCAAGCTTGGGAGGAAACGGCGAGATAAGAGTCTCTCAGTATGTGCTTGCTTTGGGGTGCATTTCCAAGTTCACCAGGGGAAACTGGGGTGTGGAGCATGGGGCTGAGACATGCCACACGGTGCTGCCAGGAGCACGGTGGGGGAAGGGGAGCAGAATGTGCTAGAAGAGCAGCGTGAGCTGTGCCGTGCATCTCTCCCGGGTGAGTGGATGTGACTCATCGAGAAAGTCATGGTTTTCAATCTTGGCCAGAAAATAAAACGTAAGGGGGGTATTATGAAGCAGTAAATTCACATCAGTGTGGCACCATCTAGAAATCAAGCGGTCTCGTCTTCATCAATGCCTGGAGCACGCTTATTTCCCCAGCGTGTAGAATCTACGGGCCTCTGCTTGGAGCCCTGTCCTCACTCCCCTCACACTGGGCTTTGCAATAAACGTGGAGCTGGATCCCCACAGCCATGGCCTAAGCTTTTCTTAGCGAGGCAGATTCCTTCAAAAGGGTGTTCTTCTGTGTTTATATGGGTATAAAGTTTTCCACAGCCATTAAATACGGGTTTTGTGTGTTTTGAGACAGTGTTGCTGTAGCCTAGGCTGGTCTGAACGTCACTGTGTAGCCTAGGTTAGCTCTAGCCTCACAGGGGCTAGGCTGGTAAGCATGAACCACTGTGCCTGGCTTATGTGTGGGTTTTGTGTCAGAGAGCACATGGCCTTGTGAGTAGCCGGCTGCCACACAGCAGTGGGGATGAAGTGAAGTGGTGTCTCCCTGTCTGTCCGTCCTGCTGCCACCACATTGTGCCTTCTAGCTAGTCCAGTCAGTCTGGGGTCATCTCGGCCTCGACTTACACCCTGTTATTTGTGTGGCTGTGGATGTGTCTCTTAGTCATCGTCCAAGATGAAGTCTGTAAAATGAGAATGGCGGCCACATTCAAAGAATACAGTCCTTTGGGTTTAGTGGCTGGCCAAGAGGAAGCTCCCATCACACTCTAGCTCTCCCAGCATCATTTTCCTGGGAACATTTATAATAAGTTGCAGGTCAATGATTCGCCCTACCCCAATGCTTGATTGGCTCTGCCTCAGAACAAATTGACTAAGAGTTCCGTATCCTGTGGGTGCATCATACATGATCTGTGTATGTTGATATGCCTCAGATGACTCTTGCTACGCTACCTAGAGGTAACTTACAACCCAACATACTGCACTGAAAGTTGACTGTAGATGTTGGGGAGTCTATTTAAAGACACACAGACAAACCTTTGTTAAGAAAGAGCACAAATCAGGGGCTGAGGAGACAATTCAGTGGCTAATGTGTTTACCTTGCAAGTATGAAGAAAAGCTGAGTAGGCTTGCCTGTAATTCCAGTCAGAAACAGAAACTGGGGGTCCCCAGAGCAAGGTGGTCAGTGACACCAGCTGTATTGGTGAACTTTGGTTTGTTTGAGAGACCCTGCCTCAGTGAAAGAAGTAAAGAGTGGCCAAAGACGATTCCCAACATCACCCCTGGGCATACAAGAGGACGCCCATGCATGCATGCATGCATGCACACACACATACACACACAATGGAAAAAGGAAATAAAGAACACAAGTCATAACTAACACTAATAGCACCTCCTTCAGGTCAGGAAGAAGGTAGTTTTGTTCGCATCTTTTCCTCAGGGAACATAACTTCATTATCAGAAGGAGACTGTTGGTAGTCTTACAAGGATACTCCTGAGTTTTTTCTCAGGATTGTGACCAGGACTCCCAGTAAGAGCAAAATGGTATGGGCTGGCAAGGAAGATTGATGAAGGAGGGTGGGAAGATGTGGGGTCCCACGGCACTTATTAGGGCAGTCCCTAATCCCAACCTGTGGACTGTAGTTGCATGTGTTTTTTCCCAGAGTCCCTTGCTACCCAGGGACTTCTGCGGCATGTGACCACGCATGGCCCCTATGGTTTCTCCCAGCAGCCTGTTCACCTCATTCTCTCTCCCAGTCCTGCCTCAGCCCTTATTTCATCGTTCTACCTTAGGGTGAACAACCAATGAAACTTCATGGTTATAAAAAGATTTTGACAAAGCTCTATGGGCGCTGGAGGGCTTGTTTGCCTGGCAGACAAGGACTTCCCACTTCCATTGCAAAGCAGTGCGGGTAACCCAGCGTGCACCACGTCAAGAATACTTAAATACCTCTAGCCCCCTGACTTCAGAGCACAGTTACCCGGGTGTCTTACATGTTAATAGTTATGTAAAATGTGGACCTTACCAATAGCTCTTCAGCCCACAGATCATGAATAGTGTGATCAGTGACCGTCCATGTCACTCTTTCAAAATCTCGGTCACTGGTTCCTGCCCATCTGTCATTCAGATGAAGCATGGACAGCAGAGGGTACAGTTGTGTTGCCTCCTGGGATTTGATGCTGAACCCACACAACCTACTACAAAAATAGATCACTGATGGAGGAACGGACCAACAAACACAGCGCAATCGGTGAGAAGTAATGGTGCTGAGACATGTCACTCAAATAGAAACAGAATTAGAGGAGACATTGCTGCCCGGGGAGAATGCCGCCGCCGCTGCGGCTGCTGCTGCTGTCCTCTTTGAGGGACACTGGACACATAGCCAGTGTGAATACAGTTTATTGTTGTGATAAGGGGGATGAAGGGCCACAAAGTCGGTGAAGCCAGCCAAACACGCCACATTCATTAAAGGTTTTCCAGGGATTGATGCATGACATTGGCAATATCGAAGACCGTTTGTCAAGGCTTAGAAAAGATGCCACCTCCCTGTGGCCAACACTGTTGAGCTGTTGCTGAGAAACTTTGAGAGGAAGACAACACATTGCACTCTAGTGTCCCTAATGTTCTCAACAATAGCATGCCGAACAAATATATTCTTTCCATTTGTCTGTGTTATGACCAACAGGCCAAACCTCACAGAGTTTTTAAAGAAAACTTCAGTGGTTACAGTGTTTGTGTAGACTGTACTTTGGCTATTTTTATGATCTGGTTCCACCATGCAGAAGGGGCTGCCTGTAGTTCTGTTCTTACCTGGACAGAACCCAACATGGCAGAGGGCAGTCCAGAATGGAGGATGTGTTCTGGTTGTCATTGTCTTCTCTAACTCTGTCCCCTGCCAGGGTCCAAGGAGCAGAGGCTGGACTCTGGCTGTCCTCTCTTCCATAGCAATTCTTGGCACCTGCATCATACGTTGCCAAATAAATATTCTTCAGATGAATGCTGAATGTTATGTTTAGAGTAAGTGGGAGGGTCAGTTTGCCTTTCCTGCCTACAAAACAAATTCAATCATATGCCTTTAATGATGAGTTCTAAGAAATACATTTTGTAGAATTCTTTTATGAGATTTACCCTGGTGAATGGCCACTAAATATCCACAAATGACCATGAGTCTATAAATATTTAAAGCTGATTGGGGCTGTATATCTTTTTAAAATTTGCAATAGCAGCCTTATGCCCAAAAGTAAGTAAGTAAAGAAATAAATATATTAGTACAGCATAGGCCCATAATCTCAGCTATTCCATAGGCTGAGGTAGAAGGCTTGCAAGTTCATGACAGAAACCTTCAGAGGTCACGGTGCTTATCTAGACTGTTCTTTGGCCATTTTTATGATCTGGTTCTACCATGCAGAAGAGGCTGCCCATAGTTATGCTCTTACCTGGACAGAACCCAACATGGCAGAGGTCAGTCCAGAATCAAAGATGTTCTATTACAGCTCCAGACTGTAAGTTCAAGGAAAGCCTGGGTAGTCAACAGGACCCTGGGACTGGGACACACACATACTAGGCAATCACTACCCCTGAGCTCCAGTTCCAGGGTCTTGAGTACTGCAACCACAGACACACACACACACACACACACACACACACACACACACACACACAGTAGGGGAGGGAGAGAGAGGAGGTCCAGTTTTTTGCAGAATCCAAGGAAGAGTCGCAAAGCCGTGGCTCAGAAGAGGAGGCAGTGGGGCCACTTCTGAGCACTTTGACAGTGATAATTTCAAGTCATTCCTCCAGTATCTCTACTCTTAGTGGTCACAGTTCCCAGTCATCACCCTCTGTGTTTCACTTCTTGGAATCCACATTTCTGGAAACGGACTATCCTTCGAGCAGCTGTGATCTGGGAGCTGGAGACAGAAGGTCCAGTCCTGGCGACTCGGATCCACCACCTTCTAGGAGAAGGAATGATGTTTCTAGAGTAGGCCAACACATCACAAGGTGGTTGCTATAGTTGTTTGTACTCTGAAAAAAAAAATCTATGGATTTTCACTTTGCTTTTGGGTTGATTTTTCTAAATCAATGCTTTATAAATGGAAAGAAGTTTAAATATCACCAAAGAAAATTTCTAGTAAGTGCCTTTCTAATATAAATAATGCATTTCAAATGTAAAATTTTTTATTATTATTTGGATAAGCTAATACATCCTGGAAAATATGCCATTGAGAACATGGCTAAAGTTTCACAAAGAAGGGAGACCATCACACCAACAGGACCACTCAGACACTCTCCAGTCAGGACTCCTAGGGACCAGCAAGTGACAGTTACAGGAAGCCTTCCTGTGTTTTTATGAGAATGTAAGGATGGGCAGCATATGCTGTTTAAGACTGACAAGTCTGGACAATTGTCTGGGCAATTTGGGGGCTGTGGACATAGGGATTGTTTCTGGTTTGTGGGTGCCTGGTCCTGAGCTGATTAGGGCAGGAGGACAGAGTCCTGAGTGCTGAGCACCTGGGCAGTCAGGAATTCATTAACTGAGAAATACTGTCTCCTCAGTGTCAAAGCCCCAGGTGTCAAAACACCAGAAAGGCGTGTGTATTAGAGTTCTCTATAGGAGCAGAACTGGAAGAATGAACACACATGCACGCACGCACGCACGCACTCACACACGCCCACGTCCAGTAGGAGAGTAGACCTGTATTCTTACTGTACTAGTCAATATTGAGCCATAACCATAAGAAGGAAAAGGGTGTGGTTTGTTGAGATTCTTGTTTATAGACCCATCACATAGCCAGACGGACATGAGGCAAAAGATTCTGTTGGCTTCTCGCTCTTGGCTTCTACATATTGTTTCTCATCCTAATATCACAGTTGGACCAAGGAGGAGGCTAATGACTTTTTGCATGAGAAAGTTTCAACCTGATCTTCCTCATTGTCCTTGCCATAGCAACAGTTTGGTCCGAAGGCTTTCCTTCCAATATTGTAACCCACCAGGCAGTGCCCTTCACCTCTCTCGGGAGAGCTCCGTCCTGCCTCTTTCTAGTGGGGTCTCGGTGTCTGCAAAGGTTAGAAGCATCCCAGACTGGAGTGATAGACCTTGGCCAGAATGAGCTCTGAGGAAAATAGAGCCACCCCATGTTTTCTGGCAGATGGTATTAAATCATGTGCTAGGGAAAAAAAAAAAAAAGATGTTAAAATCATGCTGAAAAAAAAATATTATTCTGCTCCTGGAAGTATGATATTTGAGAAAACAGAAAATTATTCAGAGTGTATGATGATTGACATAGATGATATATTTGGATATTACTAATGTTCAGGGATTATTGGGGGAGGTTTAGGTATGAAGTGGTGTTATGGTTTTGTTCTTATAGGAATGAATCTTTCTGTTTAACAGATATGTGTGGACATGATGTATATTGACTGGATTTGCCACAAACACACACAGGATTTGGGATAGAGTAGTGGTTCTCAACTTGTGGGTTGAGACCCCCACAGGGATTGCATATCAGATACTTATATTATGATTCATAACAGCAAAATTATAGTTATGAAGTAGCAGTGAAAGTAATTTTATGGTTGGGGGGTCACCATAACGTGAAGGACTGTATTAAAGAATCGAGGCATTAGGAAGGTTGAGAACCACTGGGTTAGAGGGAGGAATAGAGCAAACCCATATTGGCCAGCAGTTTGCTTTTGCTGAAACTGACTGATGGGTGGGTGAGACTCATTATATTATTGTGTCTACTTCCTTATGGGCTTCTAATGTTCAAGTAATAAGGTGTTTTAAAAACATAATGGTAGCTGTTGGGCACTTTGGCTTGTTTCTATTCTGATTATAAATGAAACACTTTGGGTATTTTACCATGACCTATGGTATTGCCTTAAAAGCCCTCCATGCTGAGAGACTTCTGTTTTATTCCCAATTATTTAAATCAGAAATGGATGCTGGAGAATATTAAATGCCTTAGCAATGCCTGCAGTTATTATGTTTTTGTATTGTACCCTATTGCTGAAGAATCCCTCACTCCTACATGATGATAGTAAAGCCTTTGCAATGGTGCATGCCTGTGATCCCAGTTACTCAGCAGGCTCAAGAGCTGTGAATTCAAGGCTAACTGGGGCTTCGTAGCAAGACCCTTCCTCAAAAATAAAACAGAAATAGCACTCTTGTAGTTCTTATAAACCCTATAAGTAGTCACTGTCTCAACCATCAAGCTTTTACTGGGCAGCTCATAAGTGCCAGCCTTCTCCTGGGCACAGGAACGTGGCAAGGAATAGGACTGGCCACCCTCACTCCCCTGAGGCTTCATTCTTAGTGCTCAAGATAGACCCTAAACAGGTTCACGTGATGGTAAAGCTTCCCAGGCTTCCAAGTGCCAGAGACTCTGGATTCCTGAGCTCAAGAATGCCGAGGGGAATCTGTGCAAGGTGCCTGCCACCTTTTCCATGGGTGGGGCTGTGCTTTGCCATGAGGCGAATAGAAGGCAAGTCACCCCCAGTTTCATTGCGTCAGCCTCACCGTTCAGGATCAGTCTTGGCCCGTGTTGGCAAGAGTTGGTTGTTTAAATTAATCTCGCAGGTTGTTGTCAGTACTTTGAAGTCCCTGTGTCTGTACAGCTATTTTAGTGCTGAGCTCGGAGAGCCTGCAGGGACTTGGAAGCAAATACCGTTTGCGCTGAACCAGATGTGTACATTTGCAAATCATCGGGTAACCTGCGTAACCCATGTTACTTACCCTGTCAGTGGTTCTGCTGTTTCCCTCATTTTAAAAATAGGTCGAGCTGTAAGGAAACTTACAACTACAGCCAGCAACATCCATCCATTCCTTACTAGACTGACTGAGCACCTACCTGTGCCCAATCCTCTGTCCTCCCAGCTAGCTCCCACCCAGGCCAAGAAGATGGAATAGCTTGTTTGGAGATGCCAGGGATTATCGGAAGAACCAGATTTGAACCCAGACAGCTTTCCTCTGGAGTCCTGTGTTTAGCCAGTGTACCCATGGCCTGTTTTCAGTGCAGAACTAAGGGTGGGGATTTGTGTTCAAGATGCTCTTCTTTCTGTTTCAGGTTTTGCTCATCTTTGCAAAGGAGGACAGCCAGAGTGACGGCTTCTGGTGGGCCTGTGACAGGGCTGGCTACAGATGCAACATTGCTCGCACTCCAGAGTCAGCCCTTGAATGCTTTCTGGACAAGCATCATGAGATCATTGTGATCGATCACAGGCAAACCCGGAACTTCGATGCAGAAGCAGTGTGCAGGTGCCTTTCTCTGTCTAAGTTGCTTAGTAAGCCTCCCCTCCCCAATGTTCTCTAAAAGAACTTCCTCTACAGACAGCTTTGGGTCCTAGCACTGACTTGGGGGGTCATAGACCTGGACTGCCACAATGAAGGCTATGGCTCCTTCCTACAGACACATCCTACCTTCCCATTTCTGCACATTTAAATTGCATTGAATTTAGAAGCTGGACTCGTCCTGAAGCTTGAGCATGGTCTCCCAGCCCCTCCCGAGTATTGCTCATAAAAGAGTCATTAAAATTCACACAGTTTTTACTACACGTAGTTTAGATTTAAAGTAAGTATTTTAAACTTCATTATTCTGCCCCAAAATGAACATCAGAAATGTGTGAAACAGAGATTTTTTCATGCGTGACACAGATGGGTAGATCCTGTAGCAGGCTTCCCAGACATGCAGAGAAGAAGGCGGCCACTTTAGCAGCAGAGTCTTCCTGGGGTCCATGCCCCCACTTGTTTGTATAGATGCTCATACTCTGGGGAGCAAATACCTGTCTATTCATAAATAAACATTGTATATGTTAAGAGTTTGCTCAGGATGAACTGAGCCATCAGCAGAAGTGGAATGCTTGGAAGTTGGCCTGAAAGAGTCACTAATTAATCAAGAATGGAACAGAGGCTGGTTACAAAGAGGGCTGGACTTTTATTGAATATTAGTAAATGAAAGGTAGAAAAATTGATTCTTCAAAGTTTTGGTATACTGACAAAGATATTAATGGATTAAGAGTTGGGTATTTTTTTTTAATCACAGGCATTACCTTGCTATTTTTTGTAATGACTTGCATTTTCCCAAAGACTTCTTGTTAATTAGCCAGTTTTTAAGTGTTTTAACGGTTTCAAATCTTGCTTTTCTCCATAGAAATATTTTCCTACTTAGTAACACACACACACACACACACACACACACACACACACACAATGCTATTTTTACTATTAAGAAATATATTTTCACCGAGTGGTGGTGGCACACACCTTTAATCCTAGCACTCGGGAGGCAGAGCCAGCCAGATCTCTATGAGTTCGAGGCCAGCCTGGTCTACAGAGTGAGATCCAGGATAGACACCAAGACTACACAGAGAAACCCTGTCTCGAAAAACCAAAAAAAAAAAAAATAAAAATAAAAAATAAGAAAGAAAGAAATATATTTTCTTTCTGACCGAGTATAATGAAGCACATCAGTTATCCCAGCACTTGGGAGACTGAGGCAGGAGGATTGCTGAGTTCAAGGCCAGCCTGGGCTATATAGCAAAACACTGTCTCAAAGAACAAAAAAACAAACAAAACAAAACATACCTTCTTTCTAAATGATTTTCAGGGTAGAATTGGGTCCTGACTCTCACAGGCTGGTTTCATGACTCTGTAATCAAACGCTGCTGCTCGTATGCAAGCGTCCCCTAAGGCCTAGGTTAGGTAATCTTGTTCTTCCTTAGCTATAGAAGCATGATGTTTGTGCCTCTGTTACAGCTGCTCAGAAAAGCAGTGGGGGGCGTGAGGTTCAGAAGGAGGTTGTATGTCTCTATGTGCTTGCTGACTGCTACTGGTCCTGTTAAGGGCAGCCAGATTCTTAAATGATTGACAGCCAGCAGTGTCCTGTACAGAAGTGAGTGGGGACATGCACCAGCAGAAGGACATCCCTTACTGTCCTCTGTGGGCCTAGGTCCCAGGCTTTTTAGCTATACTGAACCTTCCTTCACGTAGCATACTGACTCCAGACTGTCACACCTCCAGATCTCCCTTGGTCCTCTTATCAGGAAGACGTCCAAGTCCCTCTTAACACAAATACCTCTGGGGAGCAGGAAGGAACCCAAAAGATAGGCACCAGTCACAAAGGAAGCCAAAAGACTGTTCCCGCTCAGCACATTCAGTACTTGAGTTAGCCTCTGTGTAAGTCCAGGCTCTTTGAAGGTGACCTAGCAGTGTGTCCATGGCACGTCCCTGGGTGGGAGGAGGCTACATGAAAGGGAGATGTGTACAGCATCTCCCTGGATCTCAGAGAGTGCCTCTCGGACACTGTATTTTTCATATGATGGAAATGGGTACTTCTCTGAGTGTCTATACATTAGGCTCCTAATGTAAACTGAGTCTTCAGGAACCTGTTCTGTGGGAGGTTGGATGGGAACAAGAGGTGATGAGTGCCAGCCCTGGAGTGGACCTGTCTAGACTCCCTGCCCTTGGTGATGAATAGTTCCTCTTAGAAAGATCTCAAAATAAGCAGAAGTCAGACCACAGGTATAGGCTAAAACAATCAATGCCACTGTCCATGGATTCAAGAATGCAGCCCTTTATTAAGAGCTTGGCCAATTCATGAAGCCCTGACCAGACTTATCTAGATTCTGAGCTTCATGCAGCATCATGAATCTTGTAAGGTTCACAGACCTCAAAATCCTATAATCTGTATGCATTTGTATACTGTGAAATTGCTAAGGAATAAATTAACTGTCTACAGGTGCTTCCGGTTTAGCAAATCTGACAGTTACCATTTAATCTTTCTCCAGCCTGGCTGATGGCCAAGTATAGAAGCATAAAGGACAGACTGACTGGGGGAGGGGCACCCTCTCAATGACCTTTAGCACTTGTCTGTCCATCTGCCAGCAAGTCCTTTAACTTTTATTGTTAGGTTAGTCTTCTGTATGACCTCCTGTTTTGAAAGAAAAGGAATCCAGCCTCAATCGCTGCCTAGGCACAAACCAATTGTTAAAGGACTGTACTACTGCCATACTTTTAAAGAGAGAGTCAGATTTCAATCAGAAAACACGAAATTCAAGTGGAATTTGCCAGTTTTGAAGTAGAAAACTGGCGAGTGTGACCTGTTGGAAAATTGCTCAGGAGTTTAAAACAGATAGATAGATAGATAGATAGATAGATAGATAGATAGATAGATAGGTAGAGAGATAGATAGATAGACAGACAGACAGACAGACAGACAGACAGAAGCTGTTGTCCCAGTTCACAAGGTTGTCTTTCTTTTCTGTCTCATGTGTGTTCTGAGACTTTTTCTCTGAAGGACGATTTGATTCGGTACCACTATCAATGCAGAGAAGTCTCCGTAATAGTTTAATGTAACAGAGCCCGGATCACTGCTTGACTTGAAGCTTCCTTTTGCAGATCAATCCGGGCCACTAACCCCTCCGAGCACACTGTGATCCTGGCCGTGGTTTCACAAGCGTAAGTACACCCCCACCCTACCCCAGCAGCAACCCCATCCCCTACAGCATCCTTACTCCGGCTGCATCTCCCACCCCCAACAGAGCCTCTTACCTCCATCAGCAGCCCCTACCCCCAGCAACACCTCTCAATACCAGCAGCACCCCCACCCCAGCAACACCTCCCACCCCCAGCAGCACCCCCACCCTCAGCAACTCCCCCCACCTCCAGCTTCACCCTCCACCCCCAGCTGCACTCCCACACCCAATATTACTATTCCATCTGAGACACTTATATGATGCAATCCAGTTTTTGAACCAGCTCTGTGATGGGCATATCTTAGACTGTACAATGCCACTTCCAGAACTTTCTCTGAGGGCTTTGTTTTCCAAGTTTCCAAAAATATTTAGGGTTTCTCCCCCCCACCCCTTACATAATTGCTGCTAGCACGTTTTCACACACTTCAGGGGGAAAACAGGTTTCTCATCATCATGACATGCCAAAAATGAGTAGAAAAGCTGAGAACTCTGGAGAGAACACTGTTCTGGTTCATCTTTTCTCTTTGAGGAAAATTAGAGATGGGAAAGCGCTTGAGTTTTCACTTAAGACTGTGGCATGGGAGTACAGAGGCACCGAGTCCATCGGGAGAAAAGGATTGTGGGGCTTCGGTGAGGACTGTTGTGTGGCTAACAGCAGCCCATAGGCTTAGGTTGGTTTGGGACTGCAAAGAAGATTGGCCTGGTTGTTGGTACGCTGACACCCTGGGATGAGGACCTGTTCTGCTGGGTTCAGTGTCTGGAATGTTCTGCACTTAAAATGGAAGGGCTGGCTGAAAGAAAGTAGTTTGTATGTGCTACAATACTTGGAATCGTTGCCAGTGGCAAATTTTGTTGTGGTCAATCAATGGCTGCCATTAGCTTCAGAGAGACTAAGATCTTAGTTAGGACCTGTGGGACTTGGCTCTGTTAGGGCATTTGGCACAGCTTCTGCCACAAAGGAGCAGATAGGTCAACAGCTCTGACAAGGAGGTGTGGGGTTTTTCAGGGCAGGCTAGCCCAGGGGAAGTTGATATGTGTGCCCTGTAGGTCACACTAGCACAAGAGGAAGTCGTGGCTGCAGGGGCCTGCCCTGATCAGAGCCCTGTGTTGAAATGCTACACTTTGAGGCGCTTTACTTGATGGCTCCCACACAGGCTGCGGTACAAATAAGGTGAAGCTCTGTCCTCATGGGTGCCCGATCCCTACCGTCCTGGTGGGAGATTGATTCCAGAAAGAATGAGTGAGGAACTGAGGGATACCAGTCTCCTTCTCCACTTATCTCCAGAGATCTGAATAGGATCATACAGCCTTGGTCATGATCAGGGAGACCACACTGCACAGCATCTCCCAAGGCCACTTATTACCTGGGTCCCCAAATGCCTTCTGTCCTTTTCATTTATCAAAAATGTTCATGAGTCCTTGACTAGGAGTGGTTTTCTATGACTGTTATGCTATTTCTGGGTTTTTGTTGTCAAATGCTTCTTATATAGAGCATGATGCTGAATGAGTGCCTCTGTCTTTGCCATTTAGTTTAGGAAATAGGATATTATTACATTGGGATCTTTACCTCCTTCATAGAAGGCAGAAAGTCGGGAGTAAGAGAAACAGTTTCTCTGGCAGGAATCAGCTATGGGTAGAGCCACAGACAAACTGGGTACTCTATTCTGTTTTCTAATGACTTTTCCACCCAATGCCTCTCCTGCTTGTCTTCCCTAATTTTTAAGGTATGTATCCTATGCAAATTTCTGACTGTCTCAGGGACCCTCTTTCAGTTTCTTGATGGTGACAGTTGAGTTTTGAGACATCCTCATGACATGCTGGTCCCCACCCTACCTTTTTACTTATGGCCCAGCTCCAGGCTCAATACTGAAAACTGATAGGTGACCATGGGCAGTTTTTGTTTTCCTTCCTTCTGGATTTCTGTTCAAATTTACACTTCTTTCCCATTTGGTTGCACGGTCCTATAGACTGTAAGGTCAGGTGTCTGCGTCACCTTGAGATTTGGGCCCAGCTAGATCTTGGAGTAGGAGTTGTGCATCCAGTTGGGTTAGGGATGGTAGCCTCGTGATAAGCAGCATGCTTGACAGCTCCTTTTATGGGACTGTTCTCCTCTATCTGCTCCAACCCCAAAGGACAACCCAGAGTTACAGTGGCTCACCCCTGTGCCGGGAGAGCACTTCCAGCACACTGCTGTTGCTTCCTCTCCTGCCTGTATTCTGCTCACATCTGGAAGACAGATGTGGGTTCTGTGTCCCTGAAGGCAGGTGTTCCCTGGGCACACGCTGCTCGGGAAGCCTCTCCAGAGCGAATGCCAGTGGCCTCATTGCTCTCTCTCCATGTTTCAGTGTGAGGAATCCTGGTTTTGTATCTGCTGAGTGACCACCTTTTCTGCTTTGCTGCAGATCTGATGACCATGAAGAGGCCTCAGTTCTTCCTCTTCTCCATGCAGGCTTCAACCGGGTATGTACGAGGGGACCGAATACCTCTCTCGAGGGCGGGCACCGCCTCCCTGACTCTCCCTTGAGAGCAAAGCACACAGCCATGAGAGCTGTTACGGGAAACAGGCCCCAGGACTGTGAGCCAGGGAATGGGAGGGAGCAGCTGCACTTGAATGGAGTACCAGTGAGCAAGCGACCAGCAAGTGCCAGTCAACCGTTTGCTTCTGGCCATCTTATTCCATCTATGATAGCGGCTAATACACAGTGACAATAAAATACCTCTTCTCTCCGATCAAAATCCAGCAGTCTCAGAGGGACCCAGATAGCTCCGTCCTACCAGTCAGCTCCAGCATGCATGTGGGGTCATAGAGAGATGATGTGCCAAGTGGCCACTTAGGTTCTGAGCTCACCGGGAGGCTTCCCAGAGCTTTTAAATGGAGAGCAGGTTCATGGTGGCTTGCGAACCATTGTTGAACACCAGAAAAAGAGAAGAAAAGTCTCCAGTTTGAAGGATAACTATATGAAACACATGGATATCGACTTAAAGATCAAAACTGATTGTCCTAGGCAAGGAGATAGAGACATATAACTAGGATTGCAAGGTAAGGTAAAAAAAACTGGATTTCAGGCAGAGCTATGTGTGGGCAAATGGAAAGAAAACAACGGAATTAATTTAAAATAAAGAAGAAAAAGTGGAGTGGAAAAAGAAATGTGAATATTAGACAGAGTAATATAGAAAATGTATGGAGTCCTTCACATTTTTATGATAAACATATTTACTCCTGCTATCTAAAAAAATTGCTTTATTTTAGGTAAAAATAGAGTAGCGATCCATAGTTGATTCTGTAAATTTTACTGATAGTCTAAACTCAGACAAATGATCCTATGGGTTCTTGGTGTTTTGAGTAATAATGGTGTTTTACTATTCTTGATTGAAAATGAAAATCCCTGGTTGTAGATCACCGAGAAGCGGTGACTTCTTTTGTGTAGCAGTCTCTCTGTGCCTTGGCATGCTTCAGCCTGGAAACAGAGCCGATAGAAGATGTGAGGCAGCATGGATTGTAACGTGTAATAGAAATGAACGCATCTAGGTTGCAACATTCCACACGTTCCTAACACTCCTTCTTGTGTGTGTCTGCCGTCTCTTCCTGTGACGGTTGGCATTTGTCTCTGAAAGCTTCCCTTATGTGCAGTGCTTGAATAGGGGTGCCTAAGAGAATACCTCCAAGTTTGGGAACCCAGAAATGCCAGAGGACAGTCAGCAAAGAAGCCATGTGACTGCCATTTTTTAAAAACTCATTCATTTTCTAGAAAATAACTCTGCAATTATTCACATGTTTTATTGATCGTCTGTGTCTCCTGGGCCACACCATTCCACCCACTTCCCGCACTGACCTTTCCAAGTGTGAGTCAGGACTCTGAGAGTATGGGGACATTGTCTTTCCAATTGAAGGATGACCTTGATATGCTGTTGGCTTTATCAATTAGGAGGCACATTGGTCTCTTGAGTGGCCTTGGAATTCTGCTTCAGTTCAGTGATCTTTCCTCCAACTTGTTTTGTGGTTGTGTTGTAGGGAGGATAGCTTCTTCACCATAGGACAGAGATTGAACATCTGTTGGCAGGAACACTTAGAAGGGAATGGTTGTCACTCTTTAGGTACAAGTATTGAGGAAAAAAAAGGTTCACTGTTTTCTTTTTACATTGTGCTATTCCACAGTGTCTCCTGTGCCCAGGTCCAAATGTGTTGTACACATTGAATGAATCTGTGGCGAATGGGAACTTACAAGACAGCGCCTATCAGGGATTACCTGGTGTTCTGAATGCTGGGTCTGATTTGATCAAGGTCATTCACCGATGGATCAGGGTTCCCCCAACCCCTCAAGTTTTCTCCCAGGGAAACACACAGTATCTGTGATGGCTTTCTCTATGTGTTGTGGCCTTGCCACCGTGGAGGAGGATCTCCAGGCAGCCGCTGTACTTGTTTGGGGAAGATCTTGTCTTTGGCAACTCTCTATCTAAGTAATTTCCGGATATGCCAGCTAGTCTTGCCTTCTGCGAGGTTGTTTCTCTTCCCTGACTTGTTTTGATTAAGTCACTTGCTCAAACTTGGCTTTGTATTACTAGCTACTGGGCCAGCACGTTGGTCTGTGATCCCTGAGTGGGGATTCATGAAGAAACTGTCACCCATTACACCCCAACAACTCCCTTCGAAGCCTTTGGAGCCCGGAGCTCGTGGCCGGCTGTTGTGATGCCCAGCCCACACTGTGCTTTGGGAAGCCAGCATCTTGCCCAATGCAGCTGCTCTTACATTTACCTTCATGTGCCTTTTTTTTTTTTTAAGCCTGAAATGATGCTTATTCATCTCAACAAGTATTTATGGGGCTCCACGCGCAAGGCAATGTGTAAGGCATGCTGGGCTCACAGCTGTGAGCCACACTTCTCCCTGGAGAGGCTTCCTTTGGAGTGGGAAGTTGAGGAGCTACAATGTATTATTTATCAGGCCCAGTTCCAGGTGATTTGCTTAATTTTTCTCAACATATGAAAGATTCGATATTTTCTCCAGAGGAAACAGACTCCAAAATCTGAATAGCTTGCACATTCATAACAAAGGCAGGGATGCAGATGTACATTCACTCCTCATTCTGTCTTGGGTCCACCCACTGATGGAGTTTTCTGCCATGCTGTGGAGTACTCTCCCAAGAGCTCCTGTGTTCCATGAAAAGTAGCCTCCTGGGCGAACGTGGTTTTGGTGAATCTGTAGACTGGGTCCTCCTCCTTCCAGTAAGAACCCTCAGCACACGTTGGCAACTGAGCATGTTAGCCTACAAGATGTTCTGAGGGCCCCCAGAGTCGAGATCCATGCACCTCAGCATCATCTAAACTCGCTCATCATGGAAATTTCAGTATGTCTAAAATGCATCAGCTACCCTGATAACGGTCATTGGCTGGGACAGTTTTCACTCGTGTAAAACCTCAGGCAGATGTGAATCTTGATCAACTTTGCTTTGTGACTGAAAGAGCAAGTGTTTCCTTTCTGCCTGTGTTGGTAGCTTTTCCTTTCCTTAGCCCCTCTCCATTGCCACTTGGAGAATAAGAGGCCTGTGGAAAGTTAGAGGGCTTTGACTGTATTCCTCAAGGAAAGACCATCCACTCCAGGGGTGTGTGTGTGTGTGTGTGTGTGTGTGTGTGTGTGTGTGTGAACACACACTCACATGCTGAGACAGAAGGGGAGAGAGGAATTGTTTTTTCTCTCTGGCTGACTTGATTGAAGGAAGTATATAAACGGACCTTCCGGCTGGGTCTGGCTTTCTCCCCTCCATCTATCTAGGTGCCGGAGAAGCACTGAGGTAACTGGGTAGTTTGGAACCCTTTTTTGCTCCATAGTGTGCTAGCTATATGCTTGGAAAGTTTTGCAAAGTTTTTATGTTCTTTATAAGTTAAAAATGTAAGACATTTTCTTCGGCCATAAGGAAATCTGTTTCCTTACCATTTTTTACTGTCTATTTTTTTTTCTGCTTTTCTCGTTTCTCATAAGAGCGTTGCCGTGTTCATATGAGAGAAATGCATGATTTCTTGTATGTCCTACACCAAGTAATGTGCTCAATTGAAAAGCTGTAAAGAAGGGCTGGAGAGGTACTCAGCAGTTAAGAGCACTGGCTGCCCTTCCAGGAGACCCAGGTTTAATTCTCAGCACCTACTTGGTGGCTCACAGCTTTTGATAACTCCAGTTCTAGGAGATCCAACCCTGCCCTGGCCTCTGTGGGCACTACATGCATGTGGTGCACATACATAAATGTAGGCAAAATTAAAAAAATAATGTAAAAATGAGTTTGGAATCATTGAGAAGCTTCTGCCGTCTCTGCCCGGCATGAAGTGCACATGTCACAGCTCTTTCATGAACGGTGTTGCACATTGTGTTTTGTTGGACCTTAGGCTTTGCTTATGCATTTACCCAACCCACTAAGGGTTTGTAAATATGTGAAAGCTTTTTTTTCTAATTGAGATGAAAGTAAGGCCATTTTAAAGTGAACAATACAGTGACATTTAGAGCATTTGTGATGTGCAATACCCACCCCCAGCCTCGTTCAAAAGCATTTCCCTTAGCCTCAAGTTCCTGCTAAGCAATCAGTCCCGACCCTGCTTCCCAAGCTCTGGCAATCATCAGTCTGCAGTCCGTCTGTAAGGATGCATCTGTCTTGATAGTTTGCATAAATGGAATCATATAGTGTGTGGCTTTTGGTGTCTATCTTCTCTCACTTAATATTCTTGAGGGTTTTGCATTTCCTTCCTATCTTATGCCTGGATAAAAAGCCCACTGTATGTACATACCACAATTCATCTCTTCATAGACTGTTATTCTACCCCATAGCCATGTAAGTAAAGCTGGTGTGGACCTGATTCTACAAGGGTTTGCTTGAGGTAGCCATTTTCAATTCTCCTGGTTATATACCTAGAGTTTAATCTTTGAATAACACATACACTATTTTCCACAGTGACTAAACCACTTCATATTGCCATCAGCAATGCATAGGACTTTGATTCTGCACATTTTTACTAATAGTTATTTTTCTTTCTTTAATTGTACCTATTCTAGTGGGTATGAAATGACATCCTATTATGCTTTTGATTTCTATTTCTTTAGGCTGGTGAGGTTGGACATCCTTCACGTGTTTGCTGAACAAATGTTATACGTTTTCTTGGAGAAATGTTTGCTCCCATCCTTCGCCTAGTTTTTCCTTTGATTGTCCTTCTGTTGTTGAGCTCACCAAGACCTCGAATAAGCTCTGCATTCGGCACCCAAAAAATTCAGAACGAGGCCAAGAACACTCCCATAAAAGTGAACCAATGGCACATTGCAGCCTGAGCACGCTGCATATCGAGTTGCAGGCGATGGTTAGGGGGTCAAGCCGGAATGGTTCAGTCATTAGCACGGCTGGGGAGGCACGCTGTGCTCTTGTAGGCTTGCTTCGAGGTGACTCCTTGTAATGAAGTTTCCCCCGTCTCTGTTATACAGTGAGCCAAGGGCGTCGCCTGCTCCGTTCTTCCTCCGACATTTGAACAAGCTCCTCACAGTCCTTGACAACTTTCCTCTGTCACCCCTTCCTACCTACAAGGTGTCTTGCATAATGAACTACCTGGAGGCAGGAACAACTGTTAAGTTTCTCTGCTTGACTCTCTAAGAAATAATTGGAGATGTCTTACGCATTATCTTTGCTTTCTTTTCAGAGATTTATGGAGAATAGCAGCATAATTGCTTGCTATAATGAACTGATTCAAATAGAACACGGGGAAGTTCGCTCACAGTTCAAATTACGGTATGTAGCAACATAAGACAATACATGAGGTTAACAATGCTTTAGAAAAATCTTAACTGTCAACAGGCCGAAGTACACAGGTTTATAACTGATGTCTGGGATTTTGAAACTGTGAGACTGCCAGCCAATGGCAGTACGTTAACTGGAGCCCCTTGGTGTGATGAAATAAATTGAAAGCATGTCTTTTTTGACAATATCTTCTACTATTCGCGGCAGTGTTAAAATCATAGGCTAGGAAGTCTGGCTCAAGTTTTGTATAATTAGATTGAGATTAAGAGCATACTTTAAGAATCACTTTCAACTTCTGACTTCCAACTTCATAAATTCCTACTTGGGTTGTTATAGTCGGGGAAGCCAATAAGTACATTTATTACTCTAGCCACCATAATGGCTATGTGGCGATTTCATGAAGTCTGCCTGTGGCCTCGGTATACATGGCATATCATTGAGACACCAACTTTAGGTCTCTTGGTTTGTATGCAGCGCTTTCAGAGGTGGTTTCTCTCTGGCTATCCATTCTGTGTGGAGCTCTTTATGTATCATCTCTACTTCTAGGCTGTTTTGGAATATCAGGGTCTTAGCACCCATCTAGTTTAGTCCAAGTTCTGTTCTGGTTTGCTACTAACACCTAATTTATTCAACCTGCCCTCTTCAAGCCAGAGAACATGAGTATACCTTTGGCCCTGTGGAAAGAGCAGTTTTATGGGCTTCCTGCTTCCTTCAGGGACATCTCTGCATGGCTTCTGTCTCTAGGCAACTAAGAGGCACCTCTTGGTACTTTGTGCCCAGTGCGAAGACCAAGAGAAGACCTCCCTACCATAATTATACTTTTAATCTTCATTACTTATTTTGTATCCAAATCTGACAGAGAAGCTTTAAAGCTAATTCTCTCCAGTCCCTAGGAAGCAGAATGATTGGCACAGAAGCAGGTGGCCCACGTCTGGGGAGTTGCTTTTGGTGACTACAGTGGTGTAAGAAATGAAATGTTAGAGTGAGCAGTCAGTCTCTTAGATGGGAATGTGGTTGTGTGTGTGTGTGTGTGTGTGTGTGTGTGTGTGTGTGTGTTTTAAGAATGTTGATGCTGCCATCAAGCTGTTTACCCTCTGGGGCCCCCATGGTGGCAGAAGAAGATGATTTCAACAGGTTATCCCTTGACCTTCATGTGTATCGTGCCATGAGTGTGCATAACACACACACACACACACACACACAAATAGTAAGTAATAATAAATAAATAATTTTTTTTTAAAAAGTAAAAGTATGTCAAGACAGTGGGGATTCTGATATGTGAGAGGTTTTGATAGCTCAAGGCCTTAAGGAATAACACCAAAGACATTTTGAATGTTTAAATAAGTTAAATCCCTTGGTTTCTTTTTATCTGTTTACTTCAAGTAACTTCATACAAGTTTTCTAAAAAAAAAAAAAACAACCTTCACTTTGCTTCAGTAATTTATTCTTTTTAATAATGTACATTAAGTGTATTTATTTCCTGAGAAGCTCTGTTGATTTTAATTGAGATTAAAACAACTTAGAACTTTGAATTTTGATGTTTTGCAATAAATAAAAGGAGAAAAGAGATTTCATTGTGGTTTGATCCTTTTGATCCTTTAACTTTATTTCTTACACTAAAAGCAGGTGACCCCTCATTTTATCACTGTCACCAGAAACCCCTCATGCTTGTTTGAATCAGTCAGTGCTTCTGTATTCTTAGGACCAGAACATGTGATGGCCCCTGTTAGATGGTGCCCTAATCCAGATTCTGCAGAGATTTGGGCACTGGGGGTTCCTTCAGGGAGGCTTAGGACACCTTGAGCATGGTTAGTAGGACACAAGCAGGCCTGGAAGTCTGAAGCAGCCCTGCCAGCCCCGTCTTTAGGTCAATGTGCTGCTGAGATCTGTGTAGACCAGGATGTGTGTGAGAACGATCATGGTCTCATCATATCATAACTGCAAGTTTCTCAGCTCCTAACAGTGTGAGCACTACAGCTGCTCATCCGCTCTCCAACAGGAACTGGTTGGAGGAGTTGGACCCATTGCTGGGGTCATAAGGAAATGCACATATTCTTCATGTAAATTAGCTTGGAACAGTAAATGGACTTAAGCCAGGAAACAATGGCCCCAGGAAGCAGTGGCCCCAGGAAGCAGGGCTTCTTGGATGCTCTTTCCTTCTCCACCTGTGATACTGTTGGTTTTCTGTCCTTCCCTCAGCCTTGCTTGAGTTCACTCCCTTTGGGGGGCAAGGGATGCATGCACATTGCTTGAATCTCCCTGGGCCTACAAAATTTAGACGCAGCAGACAGAGGACAATGATCTAGATAATGACCTTGCTCCAGCTCTTGAGGGCATTCAAGGACACGTAGAACATCTATCTACCTGTACTCCAAGGCAGACAAGCAACTATGGCATTTGTTAGAGACTGGGAAATGAGCTCTTTGTTATACAATGCCAGAATAATTATAGTCTAATTATGTAATACTTTCCCCTACAAGTCCGCCCCCAGCTGCAGCTAAATATGTAGCATGTCTGTCATTCTGCAAGGACACAGCCTGCGCTGCAGGATGCGACCAGCTTTAAAGCTGGACACTTCAGTCCAGGACTTGGAGAATGGTGGCTGCCATCTATACTTTACCAAACAAACAAATCACTCAAGTCTGATCTAATTGCACAAATGATGGGGTTTAACTGTAAACTTCCTCTGTGAAGAATAAATTTTAGGGACATCAGACCTAATCCCTTCTGTGCACATTTGTTAAGTTTCTCTACTGAACCAAATTCATGAATGGCAGTGTCCAGGATGAGCCAGGATAAATGGTGAGCATGTCGCTCTTCTAATGTTCTTAGACTTTTCTTTCTTTTTTTTTTTATCATGAAAAGTCCTTGTCACTAAAATAAAGACAGTGATTTATCCACCTAACAGGAGTTTATGATCATACAGTTCCAGTGTTTCTTCCCATTATTAGTGTAAGAGTTGCACAGAAATCATGTTTATTTTGCTTCAGACCTTAGGACAGCAGCAGTCTTCAATTTTAGAAAGATTCAGGACCTGATGGGAGAAAGTCTGCCTTGTGGAGCACCACATCTCTCATTATGAACACACATGCAGAGCCTTTATCTTCACATTGGTCCTGTGCAGTAGCCGATGTGGTGCAGCTGTGGGCGCAGAGCTGTAAACACTTAAAATAACCATCCCTTCTCATCCTTGCCACCACCCATGACTGCCACCAAGTAGCAAACCCATGATTCCCCATGCCTGTTCTTCTGTCTGCCTGGCTAATTGTGAGCCCCTGATTGGATGTGAACTTGTGTTCAGAATCGTCTTAAAAGCCATTGCCTTGCTCAGTCCCACCCTTGTTTAAGGTGGTGTGTGCATGTATGTGCATGAGTGTGTGTGTGTGTGTGTGTGTGTGTGTGTGTGTGTGTGTGTGTTCTGTTTGGGTAGAATTCAGATGAAATACCTTTCTAAGATATGCAGAACAGCACGTGTCCATCCTAGCCACAATTGCCAAGAAAATATTGAGAGCCGGGAGTGCCCTCCATGTGATCCCAGCTGCCTACCACCCTGGTTGCAGGGTTAGAGCACAATTGGGCATTCTACACTGCAAGTGTGTGCTTTGCAGTCCCTGTACCACTGTGCTATTTACGGACTTTGTACCTGTGCCCTATGATGGTGTCTTTTCCATCTGAACCTTTGAAACTCTTAAGGCACAGTATAAATGATTACATTACCCATTATCTTCCCTTCTGTTTCTTTTTTTTTTTTTTTCCTCCCAATTTTCTAACCTCTAACCTTAAGGATAAAAATTAAGGACATCTGAGATGCAGCTCCCAAGAACAGAAACTAATAAGGCTACAGTTTTTCTGCCTGAAAAGTATGAATAATTAATACAAGCAATTAGGTTCCGTGGTTCTAGGAACATGACTCAAACTGATTGCCCCATTTTTTCTGTGGGTTTACTTAAATAGAGCCATCAACCTAAAGAAGTTGAATAGCCCAAATATCATAGCTGATCATTCATGGCATGGTGGAGATAGGAAGGAGAATACTGTGCTGTTCCTGTTCCTGACAGTGTCTCTTCATGTCAGTGGGCAGTATAGGGATTTGCTGTGTCCTTTTGGGCATTATATCTACTGAAGAGATTAAGTTGTATGGATAATCAGGAATGTAAGGTTGAAAAGCTCTTAGACTTATTGAAGAACTGCCTTAAGCACAGACAAAATGATTACGTCTGCAGCACCTGTTTGCACATTTAGTTGAGATGTACAGATAACTTCCTGGAAAACCCCACGCCAGAGAGGAGCCTGACAAGATGTGTTCATTAGAACTTAATTACCCAGCTCTCAAAGTTGACAAATTAGCCTACGTGGAGTCTGTGTCTCCATGCATCACTTCTGAAAGGTAGTTAGTCTCTGGAACGGCTTTCCCATGGAGCTAAGCTCAATCTAGACCAGGTGTCTGTTTTGATAAGCCTGGCTCTTGCTTGCCTCTCAAGAGGCAGTACAGTGATGGTGGTGATAACAATCTCAGCATCCTCTTTTAATGTTTTGCTGATTTTATGGAACGTGTTTACAAACACGGTGGTGGTGGTGGTGGTGGTGGTGGTGGTGGTGGTGGTGGTGGTGGT
>CABHPP010000812.1:0-17795 GCA_902168425.1 Peromyscus attwateri | reverse complement strand
GTGGTGGTGGTGGTGGTGGTGGTGGTGGTGGTGGTGGTGGTGGTGGTAGAGGTGGTAGACAGTATGCAGTACACATTAATTGGGTGGGCAATCGGAATAAAGAAATGACCTGCAGGGATGAGGACTGTCAGTGGCATCAGGTGAGGCCCATTCTGCCCCGCTGACCAGAGCATGGATGCTTGTCTTACCTACCCGTATGCACATAGCCTCATCTCTGCATCCATAGAAACAAGCATCATCCTTCGGTGGGCTGAGGTCCTTCTGCCAGCAGGTCAGTTAGCTTGCTGTGACTGAGTCCCATTCGGATAGACTCAAGGAAGAAGATAGGTTACAATTAGATTTTCTTTCCTCTGGAGGCTGTTGCAAGCCTCAGAGAACAAAGCACTATGACTCCGTGACCTTACAAGTAGTAATACCTACCACACTGTATTCTTCCATATGTGGTCCCAGAAGCTTTGAGAAATGCCTGCATAAGTCATCCATTGCTTTGGCCGTCACAAAACCCCATGAAATACATATTCTTACAATAATTCTGTAGATGGGGAAAACAAGGATAAGCAAAACCAGAAGCTGCCTGGAATCCTGTAGCTGGGAAAACACAGTCCAATCTCACCCAGGGTACTGTCATTTTCTTAACAAATAGGTCAACGTGGCAGCCAATTACACTCCCTCATGGTAGGAAAATAGCAGTGAAGAATTTGCCCTGCAAGAAGTAATATACATCCCATAAATCAACATTTTCCTTTTTGAAAATTTTTCTCTTTGCACTGTGTAAGAAAACCTTCCCTGGGATTCTCTAAACAGTCCATCTAATAGCAGGTGGTTGTTGTGTTGGCTAGTACAGAACTTTAATGAATTTGGAGTTGTTTTCTATTGGGAAGCTAGTTAAATGAAAACCACAATTGGAGTCTGATTTCTAATATCTCAGATACACGGGGGAGGTCAGCACGGAAGGAGCCGTGTAGAAAGCTGTACAGGCGCAAAGAAACTGGACAAGGGGGTTTGGAGTCACCTTCCACTCCAGCCTTTCTTCATCCCAGTGGGTGTGGCTGTCGGCCAAGTAGCATTGCAAACCTAAGAAAAGAAAGACAAATGTTTCTCTCTGTGTTGCAAAAGGTTAGAATACCTCAAGGTCAGTTCGGGCCAGGCTAGGGTCTTCTAATTGATGAGAACTTGACCTTCTCCATGACCATGACCGTGGCCATACTGCAGCATTGCACGTTGTACTGAAATGTCAAGACTTGAGGGAATACCAGCCATCGGGTCATAACAGTAACAGAGTGCATAGTGCCAGTGACTCTGGGGTCTGTGTATGTTGCTAAATTAACAAAGTTCAAAGGATGTTTGTACACAACTAACCCTAATCTTATGCATCTTTCAGGGCCTGTAATTCAGTGTTTACAGCGTTAGACCACTGTCACGAAGCCATAGAAATAACGAGTGACGATCATGTGATTCAGGTATGGGAAGAAGCTCTTTGCATCATTAACACTAAAAAAGAGCCTTTTGGCATTTATCCGCCTCTTTATTTCAAATACTTTTCCATAGTTTTCACATATTTGCACATTTTCTTGAAGAAAGGAAAATCAATGTATGAGACTACTGATAAACTTAAGAAATGGATATTCAAAGGAGAATAAAAGTTATTTTATAATTTATTATTTTTAAAGTGTGTGTGTGTGTGTGCGCACACTTGTGTGTTTGTGTGTGAACATGTCTGTGGGGTGCCTGCTGTAGAATCCAGGAGAGGGTGTCTGATACCCTGGAGCTCGAGTTATGGGCAATTGTGAGCTGCCCAGTGTAGGTGCTGGGAACTGAACCCAGGTCCTCTAAAAGAGCAGCCAGTGCTCTTAACCAGTCTATCTCTAGCTCCTATAGGAGAAACTTACTAATTCAGATCAGAACTTGTTATTTCCTAGGTGGAGGTGGGAGAAAATTTTGGGCCTTCTGTAAAGACAGTATTCACATAGGGTTGTTGAACAAATGCTTGTAAGTGACTATGGGAGTAGAATACTTGAAAGAAACCATTCACCTGCCATTGGGGTTCTATTATAAAGCCCTTTAATACTAATGCAATCTTTCTAAAGAAATGCATCTTTTACGTGCCGTAAAGAGTACTCTGAAATGTACCCAGTCTACTGATTAGTCCTGGCCTGGCTCAACTGGTGTGCATCGGTCATTGAGGAGCTCTTGCTTTTATCAGTGACCAGCACACCATGGCCCCTGTGGCATCGACCTCCCTTTGAACCCTCTGACGTCCCCAGTGTGCACAGAGGCATGCCTTGCTCATATTCCAGAGCCCACACCTCGTCCCCATCATGAGCGGTTTCATTAAATAGTCTCAGCTCAGTTCTGTACCTTTGAAAGGCAGCTGAGGATACGGAGACCTAGCAAAGGAGAGGACTGTATGCAAGGAAGGGGCAAGCCATGAGTGCTGATGTCAAATTACTTAGCCCTATTTCTGACTCCTAAGCCTGCCTGCCTGGCTTCATTTGGGGCTATACGTCAGAATATTTTTGACTGTCCCTGGGAATAAAACCGGAGGCTTCTGGACATTGCTGGCTATGTGTACACTTCCTACCCACTGCTCCGTATACTAAACCACACAGAAAGCTGGGCTCGAACCCCGTGCTTACGTGCAGACAGGGCCCTTCAGTTCTGCTCACGAGGACGTGGGTTTTGTATCTCCCTACTTCACGGTGGGAAGCTGAGTTGTGATTCAGAACTGATGAGAAGTAACCCTGCCCTCCCATGCCTTCTCTACCCTGAACAGGAACTAAGTCCTTCACCCCATGGCCACAATTTGTGCTTAGCAAACTTGAATCCCTGGGAGAAGTGAGGTGGTGATGTATCACATGACATACATCATCCCCTCGCTCTAGTCTCTTCCGTGGACAGGAAGAAATGAGTGTGAGGCTAGCTGGTGCCCACACAAGGGAAGCCGCTGTGCTGAAAGGGGATCTTGGGTCCTGAAATAAGTTGTCCCAGCAAAAGGAAGGGATGAGAAGCAGAACAGAGGATGTCATGTGGAGGGGACACTCAGCTGACCCTCGCCTGGGTTTCAGGATGACACATCAAGGACACATATGTTCTTGATTCACATCAGTGTCCATCTCAGGGCACTGGAACAGATGGCCGTGTGTCTGTGGGCATCGGTGATACACTTCAACTTTAGAAACAGCATCTTACATAGCAGTCTGTCTATCCCTGCCCCTCCACGTGAACCATCTATGTGCATTTGCTCTGAAAACATTCGCCTGTGCTTCCCATGTGCCGGCACAGTCGTTAGCATTTTATACTCATCGATCTCTTTAAAACAACCCTGGGAGCCAGGAAGTGTTATTGCAGTTGAAAAACAAAAACAAAGAACAGAGAGAGGAACAGAGAAATGGCATCATCTTCTAGTGGTTCCAGAGGGTTTGAGTTTAGGTGCATTGGCTCCGATCATGTCTGTTAGGCCTCTGAATTCTGAGGTTCCAGGATCCCCAACGTAAATAAGAACCATAACCATTACTCAGATTTACAGAATGGCAGAACAGAGTCCACACATATGACAACGTAGGAGACAATCGACAGATCAGGAAAAGAATAAACTCTCTAATGTACCCATTTACCCAGTGGGTGTTTGCTGAAAATGTGTCTCCAAACACAGCTCTAGCCTTCGTACTTGAGGATTTCAGCATGGATTAGAAAGACAAATTTCAAGTTCTATGTGATTCATTAGAATTAACTACACAGAAGTCTGTGGGAGCCCTTAGGAATGGTACCAACTCAGACTGAGCAAGGTCAAAGACGGCTTCCTGGAGGAAGAGGCACATTGGAGTTGGTGGGGGGAGAAATGAGAAAGGGCTTTCTCAGCAGACAGAGAAAGTAAGGGAAAGCCTAGAGGGAGACATGCTATCAGCTCAGCCATGATGGGAGTGATTCCTACCATGCCCAAGGATAGCAGTGCCTGCCCCATGGAAGTGCTAGGCTGAGAGGGATCTGGAGGTCATGAAGATGGTGTCAGGACCTCCTCCCCCTCAGCCACTCCCATAGTGCCTGATAGCCAGAGATTCCTCCACATCTCTTCAGCTCTTAGGGCTGATGTGTTCATAGAAGCTTTACTCCCATGGGAATCCCTCCCCCCTGCCCTGAGTGTCCCAGCGTTACCCACTTCCTGATGGATTACCCTAGCCAAGAGGAGAGTGGGAATAGCTAGTGAGAATGTTTCTGAAGCAGCAGATGGATGGAAAATTTTCCCAAAGCCACTGTTGACCCAGGTGCAACGTGCTCACATCGGCCGCCACTTGCTCTCTCGGTGGCTGCGGCTGCTCATGTGGTGGCTGTGATCTTTAAAAAGAAATTGGTGGAGAACTGGAGCCTGGGGCCAGATAAGGCAGTCACTCCAACTCCCAGAAGCCCCTGCAGATGTCTGCCAATGACCCTCTGAATCAGCTGACCTCTGAGTGCACCACGGGCATCCTCTCTCCTTGCCCACCCTACACCCAGCAGTGAAAGAGCATGTCCTGGCCCTAGAGGCTGACTGCATTTGTTATCCACATTAGGTCAAAGTGCTCCCAACCATAGCATTGGTTGATTGATTGATAGGGAAAGTGGAAAGGCACGTAACGACAGACAGACAGCTGCTTTGCACAGTGTGACTAACAAGATGCAACTTGATGACTAGTATGTGTTGGCTTATTTGTTATTTAGTGATGCCGGGGCGGGGGGGGGGGGGGGACCTTACGTGTGCCAGGCAAGCACTGTGCCACCAAGCCACAAAACCAGCCATCTTCCTGATTTCATAAGGTGGTGGACAGCAAATAAGATCCGCCAGAGGCCGGGGCTATTAGCTGAGGGCTTTCTGCCCCTTTCCTGCTGAGATTTCTTTGCGTCTCTCATAGAGGACCGGGATGTCAGGTGAATGAATAAACTGCCATGTGTGTGAGGGTACTGCTCCTACCAGACGAAGGAGGAGGGGCCGGCAGCACCGCATTAGAGAGCACTGTCCCGAGGACCTTTGGCTCTGTGTACCTGTGTCCCCACAGCCTCCCTGTAGGGCACACTGATCTGTGACCCCTCCTCCTCACAGTATGTCAACCCCGCCTTTGAGAGGATGATGGGCTACCACAAAGGGGAACTTCTGGGGAAAGAACTGGCTGACCTACCTAAGAGTGACAAGAACCGGGCAGACCTCCTGGACACCATCAATACGTGCATCAAGAAGGGAAAGGTGGGTGGAACCAACAGCCCACCCACACTCCTCCTCCTGTAGCGTCTTCCTCCCTCCCCTCGCCCTTAGCGTGCCCCCCCCCCCCCCCCGACCCACTGGATGTTTTAGTTCTTTTATCTTTAAGACTGACTTCTTTGGTAGCATCAGAGTTCCGTGAAAGAACTTCAGTTTGCAGTTTGCAAAAGGAGTTGACGGGTTAATTGTTGATGCCAACGTGCTAATGCAGGAGCTGATTGTTTTCTGACAGGTCACTTGACCCCTTGCATGGATACACCCCCACCTATCCTAGTACTGCATCCCTGAGCAGGGTTCTACCCCAGATAGCTGCTTTCCACTTTTTGGCTTATTGGTGTTTGGTAGGAGGGGCTGGAAGGACCTGATCTCCACACTGACTGGTAGGTAGGCCCTGTTGATTTAGTCGGGTATCTTCCATCTTCCTACTGCTCTCTTTACTCACCCCTGTAAACTATCCATGGGTAACTCTTCTTCCCCAGCCTCCCCTGCCCCAACCTCTGTATTTTTCTGCTTCTTCTGGGGGAGGTGACGGGACAGTGGCCGTGAGAGAGATGTTTTCTGGGCAGCCGCTCTCCTCCCTCAGAGCTGCAGCGACCTCTTGCTTCTCCTGAGGCGTCTAATGCTTCTTCACAAGGCTTGGCTGTCTTCTTCTCTGCATTGTGCAGTCATTAAGCATCATCTTCACTGGAGATGGGAGCGCTAGCCGGGGTAGAATAAATCTGGATTATAAGAATGTCCAAATTACTTGTAAAATCAGATCTATTGGACTTGAAAATGAAACAGGATATTGTAAACTACTCCATATTTTTTTTTTGCCAAAATAACCCAGGCACATGTGGCAAATACTCCTTATCCACTTCATATACAAGAGAGAGCAAAATATGGCTGCAGGGAACCTCAGTTTCAGAGTTATCTATGCCCTTCCAGAAACAGTGGAGAAAACTCCCCACCCTGAGGCTTCCTGCCTCTTTATTCCGGCCTAGTACCCAGGGTCCTGTGGCAGCAGGAATCTTATCCTTCCCTTGGTACCATCTTATGGAAACTGCAAGGTACCATAGTGACTCTTGGGTGGGAGGCCCCTAGGACCCCAGAAAGCTGAGGCACTTTGAGAAGGATAAAAGAATTACACAGTTATAAACAGATCCTTTGTTTCCCTGTGTGGGCAAGGCAGTTGGACTCTCTGAGCCACAGTTTACCCATCTGTAAGTTAAGAATAATAATATCAGGCCCACGGGTTGTTGTGAAGATTTTGAGACTGGCTACTGAACTCTGACATGGTGGCATCCTGAGGGAACTCCAGCTGGTGTGTAGCCAGCTGTCCTGGAACTCAGGATAGGCAACTTGGTGGTGTACACGCTGGCCTGGTGCTCTTACACTTGGACATTGTGATCTTGATAACGTTGTTGTGGGTACGACCGTACAGCAGTTTGGTGATGTGTGATGGCAGTCCGTGGGAAGTGCTGACTCAGCCTGTAAAGACGCAGTTGGGGGAGCAGCTGTGGCCTTGACAGAAGGATCTCAAGAGCTCTCTTTGTCCATGTAGGAGTGGCAGGGGGTTTACTATGCCAGACGGAAATCCGGGGACAGCATCCAACAGCACGTGAAGATCACCCCAGTGATTGGCCAAGGAGGGTGAGAGCAACCTCTTCCAATCTTTCTGCTGCAGATAAGGACTTACTCAGGCCCTCGGGGACATTGTCTGGCACACTGAAATGCCATTATAAGGCATAGGACAACACGCACAGTAGCATTTACCCTGTCTTACGTGGCCAGCAGCAATCTCCAGACATGGTTTCCCTCTGCCCCCACCTGTCTCCTGTTCATGGTCTTTCATGTGGCATCGGCCCTATTCCCAGCTATCCACCTGCTCATGAATGGCCCCATTGTCCCCAACACCTCTCAGGGTCTCTGGCTGTCCTTCCCCTTGGCAAGTGAACTGCGGCCAGCACTAGGGGCTTCTGCCCTCAGCCTATGGGTGCTGACCTTCTCTCTTTGAGGCCCCGGTTTGTTCCATGTTGACTCTGAGCTCATGTGAGGGCTCAGAGTGTCCCAAAGGCACCAACCTACAACAGAAGGTGTCTGAATAAGAGCCAGTGACACCTGACCGGAGAAACGGGGGGGCAGGGCGTGAGAAATAAAATGTACGATTTCTTTTCCTTCTCTCAGTTATATTGAGAGGAAAGGCTCAGAGTGCCAGGTGGGACCCCTAACTATATCCCACTGATGAGCCTTGCAACCAGTATGAAGGTCAATGCTACCTGATGGTTTGACCTTGTAAGGGATATGTGATGTGTGACATATTGGTGAAGAAAAAAGATAGTGGTTACCAGGAACCAGATAAACCCGTGACACATGTAGTTCCCAGGACCAGCTGAGTTCATTTCAGATCATCATGTGATTAGAAAACCAGCCCATTCCATAAGATCGCCCATCTGTTTGAAGGCTGTTTCTCTCCAGTTTTCCTTGCTGGATTAGTTTGGAAATTGTTCTCCTGTCACTTGAGAGGCCACAGCCTAGTGTTGATTTTGTGTCTCCTCTCCGGCTGACTTCTGGGGTCTGTGGGTCCTGACAGGCTCCTCAACAAGGCTTGTCAACCATGGAGAGAGGCTGCCTGCTCCTGGGCACTGGCTCAGCTTAGCAATCCCAACAGTGGCAGAGGCTGTCACATTGTCCTTATGGCCACCCTTAGATTGTCTTCTTGGGAAAAGGAAGCCGAGTCCTTTTCTGTGTGTTTGACTAAAATCAGTGGGTCATCAAAGTGGAGGCGACATGCTCTTGCCTGGTCAATCTCTATCAGAATAATTTTTTTTCCTGATTTTTCAGATGAGGGAAAGACTTTCTTTTATCCAGACATGATTTTGTGTTATTTTCCCTAATTGTAGACAGTGAGCTCTCAGAGGCAGTGCCGATCAAAAATAGGGACATTTTTACCCCTTCTGGCTGGGTGATGTTCATACGATAGGATCCATCAGTGTTTTCCCATGCTCTCATCAGAGAATCCTCCAGGGTAAAGCGAACCAGGAAGAAGGAAGAGACAGGGAGGAAGGGGTGCTCAGAGGCGTCTGGGTGTGCAGTCCTACATCCTGTATTTCACTAGCTTTTATTCTCAGGCAAGAAGCTACCTCGAGCTCACTTGCATGGGGCTAGTGTACCGGGCATCTTTTGTCCTACCCACCTTGTGATAATGAGCAACACCACAGGCTAAGTTCCTGGACTCAGTTCATGACTTTTTAATCGGAGGATTTTTTTTTCCTCTGGCTGAAAAACAAACGAACAAACAAAACAAAAATGCCATCCTTCTGATGAACCGCAGTGTGCAGAGCAGTATGATTAACAGAAAAACACCAGTGTCATCATTGCAGTGAACCGTAGTGTGCCACACAGGATGTTTAAAAGAGAAACAGCAACCAGTGAAATTTGGTCCCTGTCCCAATGAGTCTTTTTGCTTTTCGTGCAAGCAATGAAATATTTGGGTCAGCAGAATTAAAGCCGATGTCCTGTGATAGCATGTCAGTCTCCCCCGAAGAGATCCAGGAGTCAACCTGCAGTCCGGGAGGAAGGTGTGGCCACACCAGCTGGGGTTGCAGGGAGGCCAGGCTTCTGGAGGACAAGGAGGCTTTGTGACCGGGCCTGCTCGGGGAAGGGCCTGGAGCTCAGCTTTGTCGTGTCCATGTGCTGCTGCCTTACCGCGTCGTCTTCTTCCTGACTAATCACTGATTGTTTATGTTATTAGGAAAATTAGGCATTTTGTCTCCCTCAAGAAGCTGTGTTGCACCAGCGACAATAACAAACAGGTACAGTATTCAGTGTCCTCTGCCGCCTGTCAGCTTGCCCCTGCGTCACTCCCACCCCGTTCTCTGCTTGTCTTTCTCCATAGTTTCCTGTAATGGCTATCGGAGGTGTGTGGGGAAGCCTCTGGCAGGCTTTTCTTTTTTTTTTAAATCCTGTTCTCCACAAGCCTGTCTCACTTCGTTAGGAGTGCCCTTTGGTTATGCTCTGCCTCACGGCTCTCTCCAGGCTGATACGTTTTGTGGGAACATAAGATTCTTCCTTAAAACCAAAAAGGAAAAAAAAAAAAATGTTCCATTTCCTATCTTCATTTCTTAAACAAATGAAAAGTATCTATGCATGTGAGCATTCACTCCTCCAGCTCGCAGCCAAAATAAGAACCGTTCCAAATTAGTACTGTGATTTTTTTTTCCCCTTACATTACATCATGGAGAGCAGTCAGTGCATTTTGAGTGCTGTCTTCTGAAGTAACAGAAACTTAGCAAGTTTTTAGTTTTTAAGAATGTTTTAAGGGAGCAGGGCGGTGGTGGCGCACGCCTTTAATCCCAGCCCTCAGGAGGCAGAGGTAGGCGGATCTCTGTGAGTTCGAGGCCAGCCTCAGCTACAAAGCGAGTTCTAGGAAAGGCGCAAAACTACACAGACAAACCCTGTCTCGAAAAACCGAAAAAAAAAGAAAAAAAATGTTTTAAGGGAGTTTTATAATGTTACAGTATTGTGTGAAGTATTTTTATGAGATTTATATTTTTACTAATTGATCATGTAGTTTCCATCTCATACCTTATAATTTATGGACTATGATGTATGAAATAAATATGGTTATCAATGAGCTACTTTTAATGCATAAAATATGACGTTTGACTTTGTCTTTCAAAGAAGAGACAAGTGTCTCTTAGGAATTTCGAAGGCACCTGGGGTATAACCCATCCTTTCCTCCCAGAGTAGGGACATTGCAGGGCAGCAGGATGAAGTGTGGCCAGATGAGGAGCTAAGCTGGCAGGCAGCAAGACAGAAGCCCCCAGGGCTCCTCCTAGAGAGGAGTTCCGGAGGGACAGAAGGACTGAATCACGTGACCTTCATGGAGCCCCAGATGTCAAATGTATCTGTGATATATGCTTGGCTCATATGATTGAGTCCAACCCAAAACATGCCCTTCCCCACTGAGAACCTAATCAGGGTCAGGAATGACTCTGTTAATAGCACACGCCTGTGGAGAGGAAGTGAATGGATTGTCACAGGGAAAAAGCATCATCAGACAGCCACACTGTGGCACATTAGGAGGAAGAATGAGGTTGGCATGGGAGGCGATTGGCAGAGGGAGAGGGACACGGAATCCTGGTGTCCCTTTAGAGATGGACTTCCGTATACATGTGAAGCGGTGCAGGCCACCATTTTCAGCCTGTGGACCCCCAGAGGGGACAGGGCGACTTAGTCACATCCGTTCTCAGGCCAGAAACTAAGCAGGGACAACTCATGTCCAAAATCCAGCATGCTCTACTCCCGCAGAAGCTGTGGCAGAGGCTCCAGGTCAGGCTCTATGCAACGTCAAGGTCAGCTCGTGGTCTTGCACTTTAGCGAGGGATGGAGCTGAAAGTCAGGCAGGTCCCATCTCTCCTCCTCACGCCCCTCCTTCCTGTCTTTCTCATCTAGTGAAGCAATTTCCAGTGCCCCTATTATCAGTCCCTGTGTCTCCACATCCCCCAATTCTACCGGTCCTTCGTGGCTCAGCCCAAGAATCATGAGGTAGCACTGTCTTCCCCAGACCCCTAAAGCCCCTTTCTGGCTTTGTCTCTCTCCGCGTTGTCATGGCTGTCTTTGTACTCAATGGCCCTCCCCTCTCTAGCAGCGTCACAGGCTTTGTGTGCCCAGCTGCCAGCACATAGTAGGCCTAGGGCTGTTGGTTAACTTGGGGGCAGTGGAGTATCTCAGTCCTGGCCTCCTGTGAACCCTGCCTGCTGCCCACAGGCAGCGGGCAAGCCATTAGCATAGGATGCCAGGACATGGAGGCTGCCTCTCCTCTGCAGCTCTAAATAGAAACCCCTTTGCTACCATGAATCAGTTGCTGTTCTGAGAAGAGTGAAAACACAGAGCTTGGATCCCCTGAGCCATTGACGTCACCTAATGGTGCTGCACAGGCCTAAGAGACTCTTAGATTTTCCAATAATAAAGCAACTTGTCCCTCTGGCTGGCTACAGTACTTTTCTTTATCCCCAAAGAAGGCTGAAGCCATGGAGATGGCTCCAGGCTGGGAAGGGCTCTGAGGGCAGAGCAGACTGTCTGCAGGCGTTGGTTCTGAGGTGGTGCTTCTGGGGTCCAGTCCTGACGTCAGAGTCAACCCATTGGCTCCCATTTGAACAGGGAATGGAGCCGTGTGCCAGGCAGTTCACTTCTGGTCATGCTTGTCATCTGCGAAGATTCTTTTTTCATCTCTGAGCTCTGAGCTTTCTGCCAAGAGGCTGGAAAGCTCAGCAAGATGTGTCTGCCACACATGTCTGCTCCCTTCACATATGCTCTCCCCAGAGCCTCACCAGACCCGTGTTCATCACGGGCACCCAGAAGCCATGGGCCAGAGACAGGCAAACCGATTCAACAAAGTGTAGCCCAGAGGGAGAGAAACTTAAACTGGACAGGTACCAAACCCCAGGTCTGGGGAGGCTGGAGAAGGTATCTGTTGGGGCATGGAGGACCTGGGCCTTCAATGCCTCCAGTATTTACTGTCTGACTCTTTACAAGAAGGTATCTGCTGACCTCGATTCTAGAAGATAATTTTCTTCCCTGCATTTCCCACTTGCTTCGAGCATTCACAGCCTAGGTTTCCCAGACATTTCCCAGACTTACCCAGTCCCACAGACGTTGGACATCCTTTATCATCATGTCACCCCTGCATCCTGTCTCAGAGCCCATTGGTCTCTTTCTACTGCCACATAAAGCATGTAGAATTCTAGGTCCCTTAGTTCATTCTCACAAGGTCAGACTCCAAATAAGAAACCATGTGTGAAACTGCAGGAATCCAGCCCTGCACAGCCAGGGCCCAGGCAGATTTGAATAGGGGAGGGGTGTGGAAGCCATCACTGAGCCAGCTGTTCCTGAACTGGCCCAGGGCCTGGCCTTCAGGCAGGAAGCCTGTTGGAAGCAGAGGGGCCTCTTCACTGCTGGTTCTCCACACCTGAGTGCTTGCTCGCTCCTCTCAGTCTCGACTGGGAAAATATGGTGAATGTGGTGATTGCAAAAGCCTGTGTGCTTGAAATCCGCGGGGAGAAAGCATTGGAAGCCAGCGTGAGGAAGGATGGGCCTGCAATGTGCAGTGTCCATCAGTCTTCTTGTAGCAGGATGACACATGGGGCCATGGAGGAGCTATTGGGGAGGGGCCAGTGTCTCCCATCCCACAAGGATGTAATTTCCTTAAAGAGTCAGGGAGCACAGCTCTCTGGAGAGAGCCTCCCACTCCACAGTGGGTATTTGTGAGGAGGGGGGAAAAAAGCAGCCAGGCTCAGAGGAAATGTTCAGGCTAATCAACCATCCAGGTTGGCCGTTGATGAAGGGCAGAAGGCAGCCACTCTGGCCCAATGTTACACAGTGCTTTACAGAACTAGACAGCGGGGGCCCCACTTCTAGAACCCCCTTGGCCCCCATCTCCACCTCCCTCCATGGAAGAACTCTTGTTTCCCCTCACCTGACCTCGGAATGGAAAGCAGCTATTGAACCCAATAAGTTAGGCCACTTGGGAAACCTCAGCGCTTCTACTACAATGAGACACCAGCCTGGGTACTGATGCTTGGGGATCACAGTGCCAGCAACACATCGTCTTAGCCATAGCTCCCTCGAGAACAGTGGGGGCAGAAACGAGAGCTGAGGTGGCCAAGCCTATGATGATAAAACCTTACTTTGAGGTACAGATTAGTTTTTTTTGGGGGGGGGGAACGTTGCTAGAACTGTGAAGTCAGAATGTCCTCTAGGGTGGCCCCAGCACCCTGTCTTGTTTGAAATCTAATGGCCAAGGTGAGTGGCTGCAAGGCTCAGGGGCAGCAACTAGCCCTGGCTGATGGCTAACTGATCACTGGTCCAAGAGCAGAGTCTGTGCTGGGTTTAAAAGTCAAAAGGACTGTCTTGAACATCGACTTCACCCTCCAGACCTCTCCCTGCCAAACAGATTCTATGTTGAATTTAACCCTTATATAAAGCCATTAATGTCTCACGTGGCTTTACAAACAATATCTGCATATTCTTCAAGGTGCACACCCAAGTGTGACTCCTTACAGTTGAGGAAAGAAGGCTACTGTAACTTCAGTGGCCTCTGCGAGTGGCCACGCCCATTTAGGAGTGTCCTCCCTGTCACTGGTGTGCTACCACAAGGCAGAGTTTAGATGTACGTGACTTGCAGCAGGTGTCCTGAAATAGTTGTTGACATGTTTGGGAAAAGCCACTAAATCAACAGAATGATCCACATTTTTCCATTTAGCTGCCGTATATATTTATTTATATGAAACTATTTGAGGAAAGGCCTCTGATATTGGAACAGCACATTTTGAGCAGGCAACTCACGAGCACCGAATGGAGTGCCTGGTAGCTGGAGGTGCTGAGGGCACCAGACACAGAACTTAGGGCAGGGAAGAGGCACACAGACAGGACACTGGGGGCACTGTGGTTGCACCTGCAGGATTGTGTGCATGGAAGGTCTTGGCTCTGAGAGAAAAATGTCTGGTGGTGGTGGTGGCTGATAAGGCTGGTTGTGACGGGCTTTGTGAGGCTCTGTAGTCTGATGCCAAGAGAGTACATTGCCTAGCAAAGGGGAGGGTAATCTGAAGACACCTGAGGACCTCCACTGAGCACACTCGGGAGGTCATTGTTCAGGTAACGGTAGACCACCATTATGGGATTAATCCACAGAGTCTATTTCATGATCAAAGGAATTTATATGGGGGTAAACTCACAACCACGGGAGATTTATCGTAGGGTCCGGGAAAGCTGAGCTACATCCCACACTGAACGGCTTGGTCCCAGATCTCAGCATTCCAAAACCACAAGGTAGCCAAGAGAGAGGGCATACATGCATCCCCGGTCTTAAGGGTCCTTGGTGGCCCTGCCCCAGGGCAGGTACCTCAAGGTCATAGGCAAGTGTAACAGCTACAGCTGCCTCACTAGGGGCAGTGCTTCAGGGCACGGCTCAAACAGCTATCCATTACACCAGTAGACCGGCAGGGCAGCTCAGGCCTTGTGGCTGGCAAAGCAGTGTTAGCTGCTTTGAACAGTGATGGGGTTCCTTTGCCCCCTCTGTTCTTTCTTCATGACCTCTCTGTCACGTCACTAGATGTTTGCAGGGCACTTGGACAGTGGTGGAAGGTGAAGGAAAAAAATCAGAGAAGGAACTGTGAGTCTGAGCTGGGAACTATGCTTTGCGTCTGTGAGAACCCATATGTGGCCCTCCCAGTAACACCATGCTCCCACAAGGAGGCTCCTCAAGGTGAGCCTTGGTAATGGAGGCTGAAGCAGAGGGAAAAGCTAATGTGCCCTAAGAGAGGTGAGACAGGTTGGGAATGGGTGTGAAATAGATGTAAGTCAACGGTTTTGTAAAAGTTAATGTTCTCTGTTTATCTCTCATGTGTTTAAGCAAGCAAGAGTTAAGAGGCTGTGGTGGTGTTTGGGAAGGGAAGTCTTGGCTCTGAAATTCAACTTAAATTTCAAGGACTGCACTTTTATATGGTGTGTATCATCTGAACCATTATAAATTTCCACCCATTCCCTCAACCTGAAGCGAAGTTGGTCTTTATTAAGAAACTATTTGAATACAGACTTAAGCACAGGCGTTAGGAGATTGCTGGGGGAGGAGGGAGAGACAGAGAGACCGACTGACTCACAAGGTAAGGACCGGTGTTGGCTTCTCAAAGCAGTGGCTAAGACCTGAAAATCTCAGAGTTTTGCTCACTGACTTTTTATATAATGTATGGAAGCTTGTATTCTTGAAAAGCAGCAGCTAGTAACCAGCCTGCCAGGAGTCCTTCCCCTTCACAGGAAGGACCTGCTAAGGTCTGGACATGTTACTCACTTCTTAATGTAAATGAGAATACCAGCTAACATCACACTGAAGTGCCTGCTACCCATCAGTTACAACTGTTACTTGGTCACATTACAGACCAGAAAAAAAAATCAACAAAAGTATTTTGTAAGGATCAGTTGTTATAATTCACAATAGAATTTGCAATAGGAGTATTTTAATTTTCATAGTATTTAGAAATGGTGCGTCACGTGCCTCTTTTCAATCAGGGTCTAGGAGTTTATAACTACACAGCTCAGACCTGTCATGGTGCTGATAAATGACAAGGATGTGTTACAATACAGTTATTTTTAAAAAGTAGTCTTGGCCAGAATTTCTTGACTTCTGCTTTCTACTAGTAAGATTAGGATAGACTCAGTTAGATGACGCCACCTGCATTTTGCAGTGAGCCTATGGTTCAGGCCTTTTCCTGCATGTCACTGTCATCCTCCTCCAGGGTCTGATCCTCATTGTGAAGGCCCTATGAGTCCCCAGGATGTCTAGGAAGCAAGCGATGCATTTTTAAAGGGGATATGCTCGCCCCTCTGCCCTCTGTCATGGAGCATCATAGGTCCCCGTGCCCCCAGCTCCTCTGTGATTGAACTCACTGAGTTGTTCTGACACTCCATAGCCCTTGCTCTGTCAGCCCTCAGTTGTCCCATGTCATCTCCTATCCATCATCGTCATCAGCCCCCGTGAGGACATTGCCATCATTTTTGACACCTGAGAAAACTGAGGTTTGGAACAGTCAAGAAACGCATCCAGGTGTCACGTAGTGTAAGTGACAAAGTCATGATGTCACCCCAAAGTAGTCAGAAGCATGGCTATAGAGGAATGCATGGGCTTGTTCAGAGCCTTCGTGGGGAGCACTAGTCACCCTCACTGGGAAGCAAGGGATGACGTCATGAAGAGATATTGACTGAGATGCAGGTCTGAAGTGTGGTTGGAATGTGTCTTTATGGGGAGGGTAGTCCCCTGCAGACATCAAAAGTAACTAGATCAAGAGAAGAGGGCATGGCCAGGCTTGGCTAGATCCCTTGCCAAGTGAGGGTGGGGAGTTAAGAACTATGAATGTACTTGGGGCTCAGCCTAGGGCTACTCACAGCCTTTGCCAGCTTGTCCACATGCCCTGCTCTAGGGGCTTCACGATCGTGACCGTTGTCTCTGGATGTTGGGACTGAAGGAAATCGCTGTGTGGATGTGGATGGGGCTCTAGCTCTGTGGTGTGCCTAAAAAGAAGGTTCCTGTCAAGCAGTGTGGCGATGTGGAAGGCTGAGGGGGGGAGTTAGTGAACTAACTGTGCGCAGAGGTCTCTCTGAGGGAAAGCTGGAGGCTCGGAGCAGCTCACTCCAGGTATCTTCAGGCATGCAGTAGCATATTGTCCCTGCTGACTGTGGCATTTCAGAATTCATTCCGTAATGAGTTACCTTTTTGTTGCTGTGACCAGATACCTGAGGGTAAGCAAGGGAGGAAGGGCCTCTTTGAGCTCACAGTTTGAAGAGATACAGCCCACGTGGAAGGAATGTTCCTCACCTCCTCACATCTTGGTAGAACAGGAAGAGGAGACAGGAAGTATGGCATGGCTCTATAAGACCTGCCTACTTCCAATGACTCACTTCCTCCAGGAAGGTTCCACCCCCTCCCGGTTTCCCAGTCCTCCAAAACCCTGTCATCAGCTGGGGACCGAGAGTTCACACACAGAGGGGACTGTTAGCCTTCAAACCACAGCACCTTCCCATCACACTTCAGCCATGGGTAGCCAATCCACACCTGAGACCCACAGCATAGTGCTGCCTGCTCTTTTGCATAAAGTGTCTTTGGCTCCAACCGTAGTCAGCTCAGCATTCGGTGCTAAGGATTATACACAGGCTCCGTGCCCTTCCCTTATGTGTGACTCATTTCGATATGATTTCTAAAAACAAAGTTCCAAGAAGCATGCTCTCTTCCCGTGTCACTCATGGGAAAGGGAATTTGGATTGCTGCTGCTCCGTGGGTTTCTTCTGCTGCGCTGGGGAAATCTCGTGTTAGCTTCTCATTCTGGCTAATTAGGGGAACTGGGATTCAGGGTGTGGCACAAGGACACCCAAGAAAGCTGTATGCATATACCTTCGCTGTGACCAGCATGTCCCTAAAGCCAGAAGGAGTGGCTTCTGTGGTACTTTTCCTTATTATTTGTTAGTCAACATCTGATGGCTGTGGGCTGGGAGGCCCAGCAGGTGTGACCTGTGTACTTGGGGTAAGTAGGAGTAGAAGAAAGGTTAGTTCCCATGGGTGCTGTTCCTTCCCCAAGTGCTATGGGGTCCTTCACACCGAGCATGGACCAGACCTAAGGGGTGATGAAGAGAAGCCATGGGTGATACACAACACTCCAGCTGCTTAGGGATTTGTGGAGGACCATGAGAAGGCATTCCGGGAAGAACTGTTGAGAGGACTTTAGGGACGTAGTTACAGGACACTGGCCCTGAGAGGAGCCAGGGCAGACACAGGCTGCAGAGGTGGAGGGTCGAATGCAGCAGCTCTCGGCCATGGCTGCAGCTTGCAATTACCTAGGGAGTTGAAAACGACAGAGTGGCGATGCCTGTGGCCCAGGGGCTCTGAGGGAAGGTATCTGGGTGCAGGCTGGACAAGACAGTGCCTGAGATTTTCCCAAGGGATTCCATTGGACTGCCTGGGGGAAACCTCCAGGCTAAGAGGAACCTTGGCAGGATGTGATGAGGTGTGATCAGGTTATGTGAGTTCAGGGCATTT
>CABHPP010000811.1:7488-46287 GCA_902168425.1 Peromyscus attwateri | reverse complement strand
CCGCCCCGCGCGCACGCCCAGGGTTCCTGACACCCTCTGTCTTGGCTAGGGGAACATGCATACATGCATTGCACGTGGACTGAACTGTAACTTGGATTTGTCACACGATGGCCTGGACGGCTGCCAGGGACCAGGATTTGACTTTTTCCCCTGCTGTGATTAGTCATGACATTCCATCCAAACATTAAGCTCTTTGAGGGCAAGACTCCTATCCACAATATACACCTTTTTGTTCCCCCCACGCAGATTTACACAGTGTGAAGTCCCCCATAAACATGTGCCACGTGATTCGCTTTCCTCCCACAGCCCTGGGACTGGACAGGCAGCATAAGAGTTGCTTTCATGGAATTTTTGTCCGAGGCCAGGCTCAGCGGGCCCCTGGGAGCCTCGGAGAAACAGCCCTTTGTTCTCCAGCCCTGCCCAGAGCTGGGCCAGAGCCTCCAGGAGGGGAAGCCCAGTGAGCAAGCCGAAGCCTGTGGAGGGCGTGTGGAGGAAATTCCATTCAAGCCCCTCATTTCCGAAACTGCACCGTGATTAGTCTGGCTTTGTGCAGGTCCCAGTTCAGCAGCGAGAGGCCAGCTGAGGGTCATAAAAAGCACCAGGGATACACAAAGGCAGGCCCCTTTACAGCCCCAGACAGGAGGTGGAGAGATTCGCTGTTTATTTACCTCAGCCTGAAGACAATTATCCCAATTACTTTTAAAAAAAAAAAAAACCCTAAAGATTGTATTTTTTAAGTTTATCTTTTTCCTAGAACTGGATACATATGTTTTATTTTTTTTCCCCCTTTGGTTTCAAGGACACACATTCTGTCTCACTGGCAGGAAGGGTGGCCTGGGGTCACAGGTTAAAGGGCTGGGGAGGTCAGGGGCCACCCAATGGTTGCCAAATTCACTTGTGAGTAGCCATAGATTTGAACTTTGCGCTATAGCTCCAGGCCTGGGCCCTACATGGAGGACTCAGCCCAGTAGCTGGTGCTCCGGTTCAAAGGCCGGCAATCTGGTTTCACTTGGCTTAGGGTTTGGGCCTTCAGTGGGTCCTGTACATTCCCACCAGCCTCCTGGGTGTGGAGAGTGTGGGGTGGAACCAGAGCAAGCCTTGTGCAACTCAAAGTTTCAAAGCTGTGCAGATTCATCCTGGTTTGGAAATGGAAGACCTTCAGGGTGGGTGTCAGGGCCTGAAAAGGCCCCAGTTACTCTCGGAAACAGTAAACTTTGGTCCAGAATGCCTGAGTGTGCGGTACCAAGGACCAGTTAAGAGCTTGCTCTTTGGGTCCGCTCTGGATGCGGTTTAGCTAAAGTTCACAATGCTGAGGCCCTGAAATGAACCCCAGGTTCTGCCTCCTGGAAAGGGGAGAGTAGGCGTTAGCTAGAACATAAATTGGAAGTAGAATATCCTAAAGCATCCCAAACAATATCTACACTGACATTTTAAAATCTGCCCTAAGTCTGATGTACATTTATATTTCTTAACACTTATTAGTCTATTATCTACTATATATAATAGATTACTTTATTATATATATTAATTGTATATATATTGTTTCTTTTCTTTTGAGACAGGGTCTTACCAACCTGGAACTTGCTATGTAGCCCAGGCTGGCCTTAAACATACAAACATCTGCCTGCCTCCATTTCCCAAACGCTGAGATTAAAGGCTTGGGCCACCAGGCCTGGTTTATTATTATATTTATTAACTGTGTTAAGAAACATTGTTGCCGGGCGGTGGCGGCGCACGCCTTTAATCCCAGCACTCTGGAGGCAGAGCCAGGCGGATCTCTGTGAGTTCCAGGCCAGCCTGGGCTACCAAGTGAGTTCCAGGAAAGGCGCAAAGCTACACAGGGAAACTGTGTCTCGAAAAACCAAAAAAAAAAAAGAAACATTATTGAGCCGGGTGGCGCACACCTTTAATCCCAGCACTTGGGAGGCAGAGCCAGGCAGATCTCTGTGAGTTCGAGGCCAGCCTGGTCTACAGAGTGAGATCCAGGACAGGCACCAAAGCTACACGGAGAAACCCTGTCTCGAAAAACCAAAGGAAAAAAAGAGAGAGTGAAACATTGTTGAACTGGGCATGTAGTTCAATTGGCAGAATACTTGTCTAATATGAATGAGGCCCTGGGTTCTACCCCCAGTACTTCATTTTCTAGGTAGGGTGGCACACACCTATAATCCTAGCATTCACAAGAGTCAAGAGGATTGGAAGTTCAAGGTCATTCTCAGGTGTATAGCTAGTTCAAGGTCTCCAAATTAAAAAAAAAAAAAATCACTTCATGAGTCATTTCTTTAGTTCAGGATTTCTCAAAGTATGATTTAGAAAACTCCAGCATTAGGCACGAAAGCTAGCTGAAGATGTGGACTCCCTGAGCACAACGCCAGTCTGTGGAGCCAGAATGTAGGAAGAGAAACATTTTAATTTTTCTAAATTACTTTCATCTAGGGGTGGGGTACCGCAGCACTCAATTCGAGGTCAGAGGACAACTTGCAGCAGTCAGCTTTTTCTTTCCACCATATGGATCTGTGAGATCAATCCCAGGTCCCGAGGCGTGGCAGTGAGCGCCCTTACCGGGTGAACCATCTCTTCAGTCCTGAGAAGTTTTTAAAGAGCCTCTCCAGGCTCTTCCAAGGTCAAGGAATCTGCCTGCTGCAGACTAATGTTTGTGTCCTCACAATTCGTAAGTAGAAATACTAGCCTCCATGGGCTGGAGAGATGGCTGCTCTTCCAGAGGACCCGGGGTTCAATTCCCAGCAACCACATGGCAGCTCACAACTGTCTGTAACTCTAGTTCCAGGAGATCTGACATCCTCTTCTGTCTCCTCCAGGCACCAGGCACGATGTGGTACACACACATACATGCAGGCAAAACACCCATACACATAAAGTAATTTATTTGTTGTTGTTGTTTGGGTCGGGGGTTGTTGTTGTTTGTTTTTTGAGAAAGAGTTTCTCTGTGTAGCTCTGGCTGTCCTGGAACTCACTCTGTAGACCAGGCTGGCTTTGAACTCACCGAGATCCATCTGCCTCTGCCTCCTGAATGCTGAGATTAAAGGTGTGCGCCACCATGTCCAGTGGAAAAAAATTTTTTAATTAAAAAAAAAGGAAAAGAGGGCTGGAGAGATGGCTCAGAGGTTAAGAGCACTGACTGCTCTTCCAGAGGTCCTGAGTTCAATTCCCAGCAACCACATGGTGGCTCACAACCATCTGTAATGAGATCTGGTGCCCTCTTCTGGCCTGCAGTCATACATGCTGTATACATAATAAATAAATAAATCTTAAATAAATAAATAAATAAATAAATAAAGGAAAAGAAAGAAAGAAGCAGGGCAGGAGCAAGCTAACCTTCCAGGTCCATCGTCTCCAGACAACACATTTCACAAAGGCTCCAACCCCCCTCCCCCACAATACCTACGTCCAAACACATGAGCCTATGGGGGATATTTGCATCCAAATCATGATGCTGCTGAACCCTTCCCCTTCCTACATCCTTTGTCCTTGCTGTAGGTCCTAGGAACTAGAAGTACCCTACCAACAGAGTAGGTTCTGTCCTTGATCTGTGGTCCCTTAGAGCTTTGGCCTCCTCCTGCCCTAGCTCTGGTCTTCTTTTGTTTTGCAGGACAGTGAAACAAAACTCACTGTTGACACAGGCTGACTTGTATAATTATATAATCCAAAAAACCCCCTAACATTATCAACCAAATTAATACCAGCAGGCCAGGTGTGGTATTGCACACCTTTAATCCCAGCACTTAGAAGACAGAGGCAGGTGGAGCTCTGTGAGTTTGAGGCCAGCCTGGTCTACAGAGTGAATTTCAGGACAGCCAGGGCTATATAGAGAGACTCCGTCTCAAAACAAACAAACAAAACAACAACAAGAATACCAGCAAGCAGAGAAGAATCAGGATGTAAGCCTTTCCTGGTCTTGTTAATCATGTGATCCTAGGAACTTACCTAACCTCTTCCAGCCTCATTGTCCTCTGCTGCAGGGGAGGTCGGATCTGCCTTATGGACTTGTAACACAAAATTTAAAACTAAGATCATGCATCCTGCAAAGTAACTGGTACTTGGCAGGTTTCCCCAGAAAGTAGCTATTGCTAACTAGGTGTGGAGGTGCACACCTGTAATCCCAGCACTTGGGAGATGGAGGCAGGAGGATGAGGAGTTCAAGGCCAGTCTGCGCTCTGTAAAACCTTATCTTTATAAAACAAAGCAGATGCCGGAGAGCCGCACATACACATGGGCAGGCAAAACATCCACACATATAAAATAAAAACAAACAAATAACATCCTAAAAAGCTGTAACACACAAAAAGTAGCTATTGTCCTTGAGTCAAAAGAACTCATAAAGGGCCGGGCAGCGGTGGCACAAACCTTTAATCCCAGCACTAGGGAGGCAGAGGCAGGCAGATCTCTGTGAGTTCGAGGCCAGCATGGTCTACAATGCAAGTTCCAGACAGGCACCAAAACTACACAGAGAAACTCTGTCTCGACAGAAAAAAAAAACAAAACACAACTCATAAAATGTCTGGTACGGTGCGGGGTGGGGAGCCTAAGAGGTAAAACATTTGCCTAGCACACCTGAAATCCTGGGTTCAATCCTCAGTACTGGGGGGGGGGGAGTTCTAAGCCACAGTTCTCAGTCCATGCGAGAGTTTAGTGACAACCCACACAGTCCACAGTACGTTTCCTCCCTGGTCCTCCTAAATTATTCCTTTCTCCATGAGGGCTCGGGGAACTGAGACCTGAAAACCACCTCAGGGGATGCTGGTGACACTTTGTTGGTGTCCCTGCCACATTTTAAGAAGCACTTTGGGGGCCAGGCGGTGGTGGCTCACACCTTTAATCCCAGCACTCGGGAGGCAGAGGCAGGCGGATCTTTGTGAGTTCGAAGCCAGCCTGGGCTACAGTGCGAGATCCAGGAAAGGCGCAAAGCTACACAGAGAAACCCTGTCTCGAAAAACCAAAAAAAGAAGCACTTTGGGGCTGGAGAGATGGCCCAGCTGTTAAAGGGCATTGTCTGCTCTTCCAGAGGACGGGGATTCAATTCCCAGCACCCATATGGCAGCTCACAATGGTCTATAACTCCAGTTCCAGGGATCTGACACCTTCACACCAATGCACATAAAGTTAAATAAGTTAAAGAGAAGAAGAAGAAAGAAAAAGAAGAGGAGGAGAAGGAGATGAAAGAAGGAGGAGGAGAAGAAGAAGAAGAAGAAGAAGAAGCACAGCACTTTGTGTGTCCATGAAATGGCTGACAGGTAAAGGTGCTTGTCCCCAAGCCTGACAACCTGAGGTAGATCTCCTAGCAGACACAGTAGGAGAAAATCAGTGCCCACTCATTGTTCTGTGAACACTGCACTTGCTCCACAGCACACACATGCCCGTGTAAATACATAGGTGTAAAAATTGTGAAAAGAATTGTGCTTTGTGTAAGTGCTTCCTGAGCAAAAGAGGAAGAACTGCAATTATTAAACACTCCCCGCAAAGGCCGTCTCTCTCCCTTCTTCCTGCTTCCTTTTCTTTTTTAGTGTCCATCAAAACCAGGGCCTTGAGCATGCTAAACTTGCACTCTGACACCAAGCCCTACCCCAGGCTGAGGCATTCTGTTCTGAAGTTGTCCAACATTCATATTGCAGAACATCACAGGCTGGCTAAGGCCCCACGCTGGAGTCTGCTCTCCACATGTCTGTCATCCTTGGACTAGCAGGTACCCAAAGTTTGTTCTCAAGGTGACTAACGTTCTCCTGGCCAAGCAGGCATAAGGCCACACCCAGTGTCTTTCTGAGGACAGAGCTGATAGGAGACACTATCTCAGAGGCAAATGCTTTCCGTAAACCAGGAGCCCACAAATTATGGCCTGCAGGCTAAACTGGGTTTGCAGTCTGATTTTATGTAGTGGCCGAAAACTATGAATGACTTTTACAAAAGCTATGAATGGCTTTTACATTTTTTTACAGGCTGTAAAGTAGAAAAAAAAAAAAAAAAAAAAAAAAAAAAAAGCAAACATTCAACAGAGACCCCGTAGGGCTCGCAAGGCCTAAAAAGTTTACGGCCTGACCCTGAAAGACAGAAGTGTGTTGATGCTGCACTGTGCCATCTTTTGGCAAGGGATATTTTTAACGCAGCATCTCTGCACAAACAGAGGTGGGTGGTTTTATATTTGTGTTTCTTTCCAAGTCAAAGGAAATTTAAAGATGATCCTCAGAGCTGGGGGAGGGGGTGTAGCTTGATGGTAAACACACTCCATGCTCCAGCTCTAGGACCAAAAAGAAAAAGAAAAAAAAAAAATTAGCAACGGAGTAGGAGCCAGTAAAGAAGAGCAGTTGAAAAAAAACAAGAACAAACAAGCAAACCCAGAAAACAAGAGGGGTGTTAGGTAAAGGTGAATGGTCCAGGTGAAGGGTCTTGGAAAATCAAGAGCAGAGGGTAGGAAAAATCTTTCCTTCTACTCATCCTGAGTTCAAGGCTAAGGTCCCCGTGACAAAACAAAAGAAAACCATGCAAACTTAATTATTAGTTTTGTAGAACATAAGCACCTTCATGAGGAAATGACTCATACAGTTAAGTCATATTTATGTTATGTTTGGAGAGTGGGCAGTTGTAAAGAAGTATAATAAAACTAAATGTACCGGTCTAAAGGCCACACACTGGGAAAACTGGGCAAGGCCTGTTTGTTTGGATTCCTCTTTGTGCCCCTGGGTGGTCAAAGATGTAAAGATGTAAAGGCACCTCTCACAGGAGAGTCTTAGGATCTGCTTCAGACCAAGTCCAGAGAAGCCTCGTAGGTTTTATAATGCTGTTTACGGGACAGAGAGGTCAGAATCCTCCCCATACATGCTCTTTCTCTTTTCTAAATGCCTTCAGCTCGATTAATATACTTTGCAGTTGTGTGTCCTGAGTCTTAGTGACAAGTATACAATCAACAACCAGCCATGCCAACCAAGCATGGTGACCACGCAAGGGCACAAGTCCCTACGGTATGCAGGACACAATCATAAAATAATTTAATGGGACTTAAGAGCTGACCTGGCAATTAAGAGTGCTTCCTGAGCAGGGCAGTAGTGGCGCATGCCTTTAATCCCAGCACTCGGGAGGCAGAGGCAGGCGGATCTTTGTGAGTTTGAGGCTAGCCTGGTCTACAAAGCAAGTTCCAGGAAAGGCACAAAGCTACACAGAGAAACCCTGTCTCGAAAAACAAACAAACAAACAAGAGTGCTTCCTGCTCTTGCAGAGAAACAGAGTTCAGTTACCAGCACCCACACTGGACAGCAGACAGCTGCCTGTAACTCCAGCTCCAAGGGATATGATGCCCTCTTCCGGCCTACACACACACACACTTGCAAACACATACAAATACATAAACAAAAATAAGTATTGTTTTTAAAGGAAGAAAGAAAATTTAGCAGAATGAAGTTTAAAACTGAACCTGAAAGAAATAGGAGTCTGCCTATTAAGAAAGAGAAGGAAGGACAGGCGCCGAGAAGTTTCTTGACAGAGGAGCTCTATCACAAAGAGAAAGTGAATAAAGGGCCCCAAAGAGCCCTTTGAGCATGTCCAGAGCAGAGAGGCTGCAGCTCGTGGTATGAAGGAAGAATTCCAAATGTAAAGCCAGACAGATGGTCATGGGCAAGCTGCGACAGGCCACGGAGAGGCAATGTCTTTTAAGCAGACACTGAAGGGGGACCCTGAAACAGGACTGAGCTCCATTCTGCACAAAGGTACTCACAGGTCACTTTTCTGGAGGGCAAAAGGCGCTATGAGAACATACCTGTGCCAATCAACACTCCATCCTCGATTTTCCACCCACACCCAAGCCCCCTAAACAGATAGATTCCTTGATACTTCAAGGTATACATACCCAGTTAAGTAGAAACTAAGATTCATGTGTGCAGTTTGAAATATTTTCTGAACTGTTTCCCCCTCCAAGGTCTGAGACCCTAGTGCAACTTTGATTTTCGGAATCTGAAAGAGAGACACCCTTGAAAGCCAACTGTACTACAAGCCTGCATGACAGAAGCCAATGGATGAGCAGAGTGTGAGGGAACAGCCTGCCATCTTAGCACTCGGCAGGCAGAGGAGGGATGATGGTAAGACTGAGGCCACCCTGGGCTATCTATGTAGGCAGACTGTCTGGAGCAGGAGCGGAGGGAGTCGATGGATCTGTCTATGTTTTGACAATCCAAATATCAATGTCTTTGGAAAAGTGAATTGGTGGTATTCAAAGCCGCCCCCCTACTTTCCAGGGACCTCTTGACCAAAGTTGAGTGACCTGGACTCCCTTAGCCTTCCCCTCTGCCGATAGCCAGCCTCCACACCCCCTTCCCTTCCTCTCAGCCCCTGGAGATGGAGGAGTCCCCAGGTGTGCTTTCTTGCTGACACCCTCAGTGCTCTCCTGGTGGGGAGGGTCCTGGGAAAAAGCTTCCAGAGAAGGGATTAATCTGTCCCCTAGACAGGGCCAGCCTCAGCTGCCTGCCGGCCTCGCCTCCCCAAGGTTCCCAGGCATTCCTCTTGAGTACGCCGACTTTTATACAGCACTGTTGGAAAACACACACACAGAATTTTAGTTAATTGGGCAGCAGCAACCTCTTTCGTAGCAACAGGTCTAATGTGATAAATAATAAATAGGGAAAAGCACATTAATTTTTTAGCCACAAAGGGCAGTTACTCCCATATTTGTTCTTTTTCTTTTTTCTTTTTTCTTTTTTTTGGTTTTTCCGAGACAGGGTTTCTCTGTGTAGGTTTGTGCCTTTCCTGGATCTCGCTCTGTAGACCAGGCTGGCCTCGAACTCACGGAGATCCACCTGCCTCTGCCTCCCGAGTGCTCCCATATTTATTCTTTAAGTAAATTATTACTCCTTATTTATTTTTTAAATGAAAAATGAAGAGGAGAAAACTGCGCTCCTACGCACATCCATCCTTCCATAGGGCATTGCTGAGGTGCCTGGGCCACTAAATGTTGAGGGCAATGTTATCATTGAAGCCACCAAGTTTAGCCCTGTTCCCTCCTCTTCCTTGCTACCCACACCCCCTCTCTCTTCTAAAAACATCTCAGAAGAGACTTCTCCGTGATTTTTTTTTCCATGCCTCTCTCATTATTTTTCTCTGAGAACAGGCAATTGTGATCCCAAAGTGAAGATTCTGGAAGCTAAGTTTCTATACAATCTAACAAACCCTGATAGGAGCCCATAGTTCTACAGGGCAGAAGTCCCAGCGGTCTCTGCTGGATCCTGTGTTCTGGGTCTCATAGCAGGACACCAAAATTCCACTGCCAGCCTAGGGCCTGGGGACAGAGTCCCTTCCAAGCTCATTCAAATTGTCAGCAACACTTAGTTCGGTGCAGCTACAATCCTGTTACCTAGTAGCTGTCGGAGAGGGGTCACCCAGGACTGCTCTGCTGGTATTACACACCCCCTCCATCTTCAGGCTAGGAAGGGCACATCCAGCCTTCCCTCCCGCCAGTCCCTCCGACTTGCCCTTTTTCGAACTGTCGATAAACTCTTTTGCTTTTAATGCACTCGTGATTGGATTAGACCCACCCAGATAACCTCGTTTTTGATTAAATCTACTTGAACTGATTAGTGACCTCCAGCACATCTGTAAACTGTTTTTGTTACTTAGTGGAATAAACAGGGGTTTCCAAGCCCTTGGATTAGGACAGGAAGGCTGATGGGTAGAGGGCATGTGAGAATTTTTCCTGCCACAGGATGTGAGGACATACACAAGAATAGGGGGTGCAGGGTAGAAGGATCCCCGCCTCTGCAGCTTCATTTAGGCTTCCAAGCATGGCAAGCCCTGATCCCACCTGGGCCCCTCATACACAAAGCAGACAGGACTGGGTGTCTCCCCCTCCCCCACACAGGTGCTGGGCTAGTCCTGGCTAGTCCTGGGAATGTCTAATACATAAGCCCAGCAGTCACACTGGAAAGGCGATGGGACAGAGAAGGGACATCATTCTTTGTCTTTCAAAGAAGCTATGAGACGGTTTGCTGGGTAAACGCACTTGCTGCCAAGCCTGACTTCAGTCCCCGGGACCATGCGGAAGGAGGGAACTGTCCCTGTGAGTTGTCCCCTCACACGGGCCCATGCACTTACATAAGCACACATATGAATGCATAAATATCATTAAACTAAAAGACGATATTTCTCCTTCCACAGCCTTCATCCTGTAGAGCGGTGGTTCTCAACCTTCCTAATGCTACGACCCTTTAATACAGCTCCTCATGGGGTGGTGACCCCAACCATAAAAGTATTCTCGTTGCGACTTCATAACTGTGATTTTACTACAGTTATGAACTGCAATGTAAACACCTAATATGCCGCCCCGATGAAAGGGTCATCAGACAACCCCAGGGGTTGTGATCCACAGGTTGAGAACCCCTACCATAGAACCTAGACTGCACTGGACAAAGGGTTCTTGCATGACAGATAGTACATTCCACTCACCTCCCCCATCCTCGTTTTGTTTGTTTTTGTTTTGACGTTTTTATTTGTGTGTGTGTGTGTGTGTGTGTGTGTGTGTGTGTTGGCACACGCATGCGAGTGCACAACTCGCATCCACCCCAAGTGTGAACATCAGACAACTTGTGGGAGTGAGTTCTCTCCTCCTACCGTGTGGGTCCCAGGGGTCAAATTCAGGTTCTCAGCAGGCTCAGCAAACACCTTCACTCCCTGAGCTATCTCCCAGGCCCTGTTAGGTTTTGAAACAAAAATGTAAATATCCCGGGCTAGCATTCAACTACCCATCCACTAGAGGATGACCTTGAATCTCCGTTTTTCTGTCCCTATCTTCTGAGTGCTGGGGTTATAGATACATGCCATGTGCTGCCTGGTTCATGGGGTGTCAAGGTTGGAACGCAGAGTTTTATGCTTGTGTGGTAAACCAAGTGAGCTGCAGCTCAAGCCCCTTCTTCAGTTTTTTTGTTGTTGCTTTTGTTTTGTTCTTTACACAGCTTTTGCTCCATAACCTAGCCTGGCCTTGAACTGTCTGTGGACCCAGGATGCACACTCCTTTCGCCTCAAGCTCCTGAGTGCTAGACTGCAGGGCTGTGCCTTCTCACTAGGCTCTTTTTTAAAGCCTGTGTTCTCTCAGACCAGTAATCGAGACTCTCTCTACCACCCATGTCGCCATCCCTTCCCCTGTCTTCCACAGCTTTGAAAACCTTTCTTCTTTCTCCATGAGCAGGTACGACTGGTCCACTCCCCACCCCAAATGCCTTGATTTCTATTTCTCTCCACAGGTTTTTCTTCTGCCGTACAGTAGCCATCCACTCAGAGAGTTCAGTCAAAGACAGCAATGGTGAATGAGTCATCTGCGCTTTTTAAAATCATTTATTATCCTAAAATATCAGTACCACAGGCCCCTATCTAATTATAGGATCCATTCATCCATATACTCATTTATCCATCCTTGGGGATCCAAAGATAAATATGAAGAGGATAAACATTTTTCCGAGACTGTTAAAGAATCCGTGCTTATTAGGGAAACTGGGACATTTCCTTCCTTTGGGATAAGGTTTGCCAGCCCCAAAACATCTTTTAAAAATCAACATCTAGAAGTACAAGCTATGGTCAAATTTAATCGTTAAGACTCTAGGTCTGCCAATCCCCAAAGTGGTCGAATTCCTTTCTTTTGTGAGAAACAGCCTTCTCATTGTGTCCCACTCAAAGAGACACTTAAGTTTGCTTCCCACCAGGTTTGAAGCTGGTGCCTAATGTGGCTGAAAATGCTTTGAGTCCAGAGAGGGAATCTAATGCCCCAGGGCTGTGGGCTGAATGGCTGCCTTGTTACCAAGGGCCTTCTCCTTTGTCTGCCTGGGATCTCAAATGACATGTTTGGACACAAAGCCTCTTAGGTAGAAACGACTACATTTGCCAGAGCTCCTAATTTAGACCTTGGTTTATTATTTCAGAGTTTTTTTTTTTCTTCTTCTTCTTCCATGATTAGATTCAGTGAGATTTTACAGCCGAATCACGACCTTCATTTTAAAAATGTGTCTATTGTGGTGTTTATTAGTATTCTTGCTCCCTCCTCCGCCCCCACCTTCAAGTTTCCTCTGACAGAGAGCTGTCTGGGCCTCCAGTGAAGATTTCACCTTCCTGCTGTCAAGGTCCTTTTCTTAACCCCCCTGAGATATTTATCAAGAGGTCTTTTAAATCTTTCTGTGTGACGGGAGCAGGCAGGAGCCCCTTGATAGAGTGGGTGGTGGGGGAAGGCAGACGCCTTGGGGAGCTGAGGGAGAGAGGCCACTTACCTAATAACTTGTCTCAGGCTAACAGATTAAGAGGTTCCTAATCTACGGTAAGGTTTGGACCGAGGGACCCAGGAGTACAGGGGTCACAATCTTTTCATTTGAGACGTGGTCCGTGTTCCCCACTCAACAACCGTGTTAATTGTTTTGTTGTTGTTGTTGTTGTTGTTTATTAACTGTTCTGTGATCGTGACGCTCCGGCCTCTGAGGTCTCACGGATTGAAATTTCAGCAGAAAATAATTTTAAAGATTATGTCACCCTTTATCACCTTTTTATCACCGGCACCCTTCACCAACAACTAAAAGACTAGGATGCTAGTTCTCAAACCCAGGCTAACTGAAGTGCCCATTGACGTATCAAAGCTGATGCTGGCCATCAAGTTCTCCCAGCATCCCTCGGTCCTTACCTGTTACAGGGTCCTTGTGGCAGGCATACCCTGCCCTCTGCCCTAAACTTCTCCAGCCTAGGGACTGGGCTGGGCTGCCCCCCCACCTTCCAACCCCCCCAGGCCCCCCCCCCACTCCCCCACCCCGCTCTTTCCTGTATAGCCTACCCGTTTTGCCTACATGGTCCTTTTGGTCTCTTGGTCTCCTAGCCTCTTGGCTTCTGGTTTTCCCCTCCCGCCTCCCCTCTCTCCTCACAGGGCCTGGCTCCGTTTGCTGGTCATATTCAGTCCGGACTCTCCTGGTGCCTTTACCTCTGGCTGTGCCCTCCCTCCGTCATATCTGCTATAACTTCTCCTCTACTAGACCCAGGAGCAGTCATGTCCTCCTTTATTTCTTTTCTTCATTCACCCGCTCAACAACCATGCTAACGCTTTTGTTGTTGTTTATTAAATAATCTGTGATCTTGTTGCTCTGGCCTCTGAGTTTTCCCTGATGGCAGAAAGATACCTTTCCCAGTGTTATTTATTAAGTGGCATAATATTATTCATTAAGTGGCGCTGTTTATCATGCGAGAAAAGCCATGAGGTACAACAAAACCCACTGTAAGAGAAGGGAACAGAAGAGGATGCTTAGGCCTATGGAAAGATCGTGCAGGAAGAGGGGGAAGGGACAGGTGGAACCCGCCTTTTATAGGCTTCCCCGCACATGCGCGAATGGGCTTATAGAGCTACGCCACGCATGTGCGTAGGTTGCGTGATCACGCAGCGCACAAGTTACGTGATCACGCAGTGCACAGAGTACACAGGATGTAAGGTCCTGGGATGACTAAGCATCTTGCCAGCACTTTCGTGGTCATGGGGGAGTGGCTAGGAATTCTAACACCCAGGGATACTTAGGCTATACAGGAAAGAGCGGGGTGGGGGAGTGGGGGGGGGGGGCTGGAGGGGTTGGAAGGTTGGGGGGGGGCAGCCCAGCTCAGTCCCTAGGCTGGAGAAGTTTAGGGCAGGGGGCAGGGTATGCCTGCCACAAGGACCCTGTAACAGGTAAGGACCGAGGGATGCTGGGAGAACTTGATGGCCACTGGTATCCCTAACCAGTATCCCTCTTGGAAGTAGCATCTAGCCTGCCTTTCACAAGTACACTAACCAATATAGATCCCATACTGGAAGCCACCTTCTCTATCTGGCTCTCACACTCCAGGGTACCACGTTCCTCTGCTCATCCCCTCCAAGTTCCGGATGACTAGTGACAGCCCCCATGTGAGGGCACTCACACCTGCCTTTCCTGAGCCCATCCACCCTCCTCAGCCCACCTCGCCTGCCCTTCCTGTGAAAACCACCCACCACCAGCTCTCGCCGGTGGGCCCCAGGTGGTACTCTATGGCAAGCCTTGCCTCCCGTTGCTAGGAAACCGCCAGCAGAAGAGGATTCCTTCCTTGTTATCCTAGAATCCCACAGATCCCAGGCTGACTTCAAATTGATTCTGTAGCCAGAAGATGTGTCTGTCTTTGTTTTCCGTGGCTGTGATAAAACGCCATGACCAAAAGCAAGTTGAAGAGGAAAGAGTTTATTTGGCTTACACATCCCCATTATGGTCCATCGTGAAGGGAAGTGAGTAGACCATGAGGACCCGAATTTAACTGCCAGAAACCGGGTGTTGGAAAGCGAACTTATCAAGCGCTAGAACTGTCATCCTCTGCCGCAAACAAGCCGAGAAGTCTGTTCCGTCTGGGGCCACAGAGCCACACGGGAAGGCAGAAGAGCTGAGAGTGAGCCTTGTTTGTTTCGTTGCTACTGAAGGGCGACCCAGCTCTGATCTTTTGGTCTCGTTGCCTGCTTCTTACACCCGCCACTTTGTAAGGTGGCTTCTCCTCGGTTTTGTTCCAAAATACCTTCACTGTCCACTAGATTGTGTCTGGGTTTAAGAGACAGAGATTTGGGGTTTCATGTGTCCTTCTCCCTTCCGTTAACATGGCAGCCATTAACCACCTTCATCAGAAGCAGTGGAGACTCTCAAGATTGAGCTTGGTAGCAGTCCATTATAGGAGGGGAGGTCATTAAACCCCCACTTGAGAGTCAGAACCCCTCCCCTACTGCCCCCTCCCAACTGTAGCTCACTCTGTCCCAACTTGTGTGGTCTTGGTAGGTGCTAGAGCAGCCGTCCTCAACTTGTGGGTCACGACCCCTTTTGGGGGCCCGAACAACCCTTTCACAGGGGTCGCCTAGGACCATCAGAAAACACAGGTGTTTACACTACAATTCATAACAGTAGCAAAATTACAGTTATAAAGTAGCAATGAAATAATTTTATGGTTGGGGGTCACCACAGGAGAAACTGTATTAAAGGGCTGCAGCATTAGGAAGGCTGAATACCACTGTGATAAAGCATATATAGGAAGAAAGGCTACCTGAGGGAGGAAGTCCTGTTATCCTGCCATGAGGAAGTCCTCCTGCACGCTGAGGCAAGGCTTTCCAGGGGTGGCTGCTTGGGGGTCCCCGAAGCTCCTGAAATAAGCCAAACTCTCTGGTTCACCATACTAGAGTCACGAAGAGTTCTTTGGGTCTGTGTCCCACCCCCCAACCCCGTTCCCCCAAATCCCCTACCTGCCCTGGAGGGAGTGGATACTGTTGTAGAATATTATTTTCAGGTGTGTTACTTTTGTTCATGTTGCATTTGTTTAACTCTTGTGAAGCTGTGTTACTGTGCCTGTCTAAAACATCTGATGGTCTAATAAAGAACTGAATGGCCAATAGCAAGGCAGGAGAAAGGATAGGCGGGGCTGGCAGGCAGAGAGAATATATAGAAGGAGAAATCTGAAGTAGCCAGAAGGAGGAGGACTCCAGGGGCCAGCCGCCCAGCTGCACAGCAAGTAAGAGTAAGATTTACAGAAGTAAGAGAACAGGAAAAGCCCAGAGGCAAAAGGTAGACGGAATAAGTTAAGGAAAGCTGGCTAGCAACAAGACAAGCTAAAGCCGAGCATTTATAATTAAGAATAAGCCTCCATGTGTGATCTTTTTGGGAGCTGGGTGACAGGGCCCCCAAAAGAGTAATAAAACAACCAACAACAGGATGCTTGTTTACATTTTTTTTTCAGGAAAAGTACACTCAACGCCTCTAATGGTAGTTCAAAACATCAGCGGCTTCTCCAGATATCAGTGTTCTCTGAACTGTGTGCAGTGGGGCATCCTGAGCACAACATGGTCTCTGAATCCAGAGTTCATATTCTAATTCAGGCTCGATGGCTATAACAAGAGGAAGACTGCAATCCACGTAGAGGGCTGGCAAGATGGTTCAGCGGGTAAAGGAGCTTGCCATAAAGCCCAAGGACCTGAGTTCCACCCCCACATTGGTGGAAAGAGAGAACTGACTCCCACAAGTTGTTCTCTGAACTTGACACATGGTCCCACCAAGCACAGCTAAGTAAATGTAATTTAAAAAAAAAAGATCCAGACAGAAAACCTGGAGATCTTCAAGGATTTCCCAGGATAGAAGATTCTGATTGAGTTGTTGAAGGCTGGGAGTATTTGGGCAAGGAGAGGATAAGGGGGTGTTGGGATGGCTCGGCGTGTAAAATAACACACTGCACAAGCTTGACAACTTGGGTTCAACTTCCCGAACCCACGAGAAGAGCTGGATGTGGTGGCATGTCCATGATACCAGCGCTCCTACAGCAAGACAGAAGTGAAGACCGGAAAACCAGCCGGAAGTCACAGGCTGGGCAGGGGGAGGGCTTCATAGCCGGGTCTTCATTGTGATTTGCAGACGTGGAGGGAGTGCTCTCCAAAGTTGCAAAGTTTCTCTTTTTAATCTTGGGAAGCATGGCAGTTGGCTTTTAGCTGGCGAACCTGTTATGAAAGATAAAGTGTTTGGAGAAAGTCAGTTAACTGGAAACTATAGGTGGTGTAATTTACAATAGAAATAGACAGTTTAGAGCAAAGAACAAGAGCTCGTTTCTAATTTGTGAACAAGGATTGGGAGGGGAAAAAAAAAAAAGGAAGGAAGGAAGAACAGTGGAAAAATCCAGAAACACAGAGAAAGTTGGCTTGCTACCAGGCTGCGTGAGGGAGAGCACGCACGCACACAGTGCTTACGAAACACGTTTAGCCTCCTTCTGAGTTAGCGCCCAGTCTTTTCTTTTTCCCATTTCCTATGTGATTTTACATATATCACATTCCCAAGAATGGCATAAGAGATGCCAGAAGTTTCGTTGAATAGAACCAAGAGGAGCATGTAACCCAGTTCTAATGAGAGCCCTGGCCAGCTTCCCTAGAGATGAGAAAATGCTCGCTTTAGCCAAGTACAGGAAGGTCTCATCCATTTTCTTGGGTAACATTGGAAAATAAGTTTCTTCATGAAAGTAAGACTTCAGCCACATCTATCAGGGTGACTATTTGGAAAACAAACAAACAAAAAAAAATCACAAGTGTTCATAAGGCTGTGGGAAAATCCTTGGTGGGAATGTTGGGAAATGCTGATTAGGAAATAATTAGTAGTGGCCTCATTGGAAAGCCCCTCCCACGTTAGGCATTTCGGAGGGATGGAATACGGGGGTGGGGACGTGGATTGGGGGTAGAAGGTGGCCATCTTGCCTCATGTATCACAAGAGTGCAGGAACCACAGGACCATGGTTCATAACAGGCAAAGTCTGGAATATCCTCAGTGGCCGCAGGAGACTGCATGAGGAGGCTGTCACGTGTTCGTAAAGCGGAATAAGACACACCAGATGCGGCACCACAGGGACAATGGTGAATGAAGTCATGCTGAGCAAAGAAGACATGGCATAGTGCAACCCTATCCATATAAAATTCCCAACCGCACAATTGAACATTAAGAAGGAAGGGAAGCGTTCACTGTGGAACTCAAGGTACCGTGAGCTGGTTGCGGGGCACCCGCGGGCTGTATATATACAGTGCGTGGGGTGGGGTCTTGTCACGCAGGCAATCTACCTCCCAACAGCTCTCATCTTTTTTTTTTTTTTTTTTTTTTTTTGGTTTTTCAAGACAGGGTTTCTCTGTGTAGCTTTGCGCCTGTCCTGGATCTCACTCTGTAGACCAGGCTGACCTCGAACTCACAGAGATCTGCCTGGCTCTGCCTCCTGAGTGCTGGGATTAAAGGCATGTGCCACCATCGCCCCGCCCAGTTCTCATCTTAAAGGGACTATATACCACGGATGATCTCAAATGTGGTATTGAGCAAAGGAGACTTGACCTGGTATCACTCTGCCTCTATAAAGTTCCCCAAATGGAGCAGAAGAGATAGCTCAGCCATTAAGAGCACCTGCTTGCTGCTCGTCCGGGGAACCTGAGGTAAGTTCTCAGCACCTACACCAGATGGCTCACAACTGCCTTCCATTCCCGCATCAGGGGATCCAACGCCACCTCCCGGCCTCCTCACGAACCTTTACACACAGTGCACACACTGACAGACATAGAGATACATACTTTAGAAAGTCTCAGTAACAAATCTAAGCATTATTTAGGTTCGTCCCTAGGAGGGAAGCGACTGTGAAACTTAAGATAATGGGAAAGGGGACAGGTGGGCAGTTCCTTCAAAAATTAGCATTGTCAGCATGGGTGTAGTGGCGCTTGCATTTAATCCCACCACTCAGGAGGCAGAGGCAGGAGAATATGAGTTCAAGGCCAGCCTGGTCTACAAAGCAAGTTCCAAGAAAGCCAGGGCTACACCTGTCTTGAAAAAAAAGAAACCAATAATAACAATAAATAAAAATTACCATTGTCATATGACCTAGCAGATCCACTTCCCAATCTCTACCCAGGAGAAATCAAGTCAGGGATTCGCACAGGTACTTGTGGTGTACTGTATCAAGTCTTTCTCTGTACCGCCACCTCCCAAATAATGACATGGAGACTTCTTATTAGTTATGAAAGCTTGACCTTAGTTTAGGCTTGTTTCTAACTAGCTCTTATAACTTAAATGAACCCATTTCTATTAATTTACGTGCTGCCACGTGGCTTGTGGCTTTTACCTCTCCTCCAGTATGCCCAGCTTCCTCTGCATCTACCTGGTGACCCTGCCTTTCTTCCTCTCCGAGTCCTCTCTGTCCCCGGAAGTCCCGCCTAACCTCTTCCAGCCTGGCTATTGGCTGTTCAGCTCTTTGTTAAACCAGTCCCAGTGACACGTCTTCACACAGTGTAAAGGAATATTCCACAACAGTGTATGGCAGGTCTGTCTTCTGTCATTGCTGTGTCTCTATCTACTATATGAGAACATGACAGTCTCTTCGTGCTCTGCTGCTGACTGACATGTAAGATGTCTTGGGATTTACTGGTTATAAAGAGTGGCTCAGTAGTTCCTAGACTCTGGTAACAGACAGACAAGATGGTTGATTTCTACTTCAAATCCACAGCCTTGTATTAAAAATACCTAAAGTGTGTGAGTTCGAGGCCAGCCTGGTCCACAGAGCGAAATCCAGGATAGGCACCAAAACTACACGGAGAAACACTGTCGATTTTCACCAAGCGGTGGTGGCACATGCCTTTAATGCCAGCATTCGGGAGGCAGAGGCGGGCGGATCTCTGTGAGTTCGAGGCCAGCCTGGGCTACAGAGTGAGTTCCAGGACAGGCTGCAAAGCTACGCAGAGAAACCCTGTCTCGAAAAAAAAACAAACAACAACAACAAAAATACCTAAGGTGGGTGCTGCTTTCTGAATGGTTCTTACGCCAATTCCAAATCAATGTCTCCCTAAGTTTCTAATGCCTGGGCTCATGCATTAATCATGAAGGAGAACTAAAAGCACAAATTTCAGGGTCTCAAACCCAAGCCTCACAAATCAGACAACCTGGGAACATATAGAGGACTTTTTTCTTTCTTTCTTTGTTTTTTTTAATGCATTGGTATTTTGCCTGCCTGCCTGTGTGTGTGTGTGTGTGTGTGTGTGTGTGTGTGTGTGTGTCTGTTGGATCCCCTAGAACTGAAGTTAAAGACAGTTGTGATCTGCCATGTGGGTGCAGGGAATTGAACCTGGGTCCTCTGGAAGAGCAGCCAATGCTTTTAACCACTGAACATCTCTCCAGACCATGAGGCCTTTTTTTTTCTCTCTCTCTCTCTTTAAGTGCCCTAATTAACTCCATGCCCCAAGAAGTTTAGGAAATGCCACCTTCCTTACACCCATGTTACATTAACTGCTATCTTTTCTGAAAATTTATTTCATCTATGAACTCACTTCTGAGCATGTGCTCACCATTGGTCTCTTCTAAGCTGGTCTCCAACCGGCTGTTTAGCCCAGGCTGGTCTCAAACTCAAATCTCTCCTGCCCTAACGCCCCAAGTGCTGAGGCTGAAGGACTGTGTTTCCACACCAGGCTTTTGGACTCTCTTTCTTGTCCCTCCTTTCCCTTCTTTCCTTTGGAAAGGTCCCCTTTATCACAGGCTGGCTGTGAACTCACAGCTGAGGACGACCTTGAACTCATGCATTTCCTGATTCCACCTCCCAAGTTCTGTGATTACAGATGTTTCCCACCAAACCTGTTTATGTGGTGCTGGGCTTGAACCCAGAGCTTCACACATGCTAGGCAAGTGCTCTACCAACTGAGCCACATTTCAGCCCATGGTCTGTTTTCTTTATTCCCATCAACTTGTCTTTAAAATGTCTGTGTCTGCTGCCTCAGTTTCCCTGACTTCTACTCAGTCACCTGCCTTACCTTCATTATTCTCATCAGCTCCATTAAGCTCCTAGAAGATTTCCTATTTTGACCTCTCTGTGGCCTTCACCCTCTGGCAGCTTATGCCTCTACTGCCTTTTGCCCTGGTTTTGGGGGTAATTTCTATGTCAGATCCTTACCTTTCTTGTCCGCTCACTCTCCTACTTCAAAAAAAAAATTACACACACACATACACAGAGCGTATGACTATGATCTATAATGTGTGAGTGGAAATGCATGTCCCTCGATGCTTGTGGTCTGAGGACAACCTTCGGGAGTTGGCTCTCCTCCTCCTATGCTTTAATGCAGGATTTCTCTTGTTTCTGATGTGCTGCATACTTCAGGCTAGCTCACCTATAAGCCCACAAGTTTCCAGACTACTCTAGTAGTGCTGGCCACACTAGGGTAGCAGATGTATATCCAACTTTTTTCTGTAGGATCTGGGGACTCAGCCTGGGTCATCAGGCTTGCACAGCAAATGTTTTTTATCCACTGAGCAATTTCACTCACCCCTTCATCCTACTTCTCCTTTGCTATCTTACAAATCCGGCTATCCTCAGGGTTCTCTTCCTTGGGTTTTCCCTTTCCTGACTAATGTAGACTACTAGCTAATATAGACTACTAGCATAGGAGCATACCCCTGTAAGGGGTAAGTCTCGAGTACAATTGTCCATCCAGCAGGCATTCTTTTCATGCTGTCCTCTGACTCTGATTCTCCTTACAGTAACTGACCATTGTTGGTCACCATTGTGAGTAGATATGGGAGGTCTGCACACCAAGGCTTTGAAGCAAGTTTTAAATTTTGCTGATCAAATTCGACTCTGAGGAGATATCCACCCTCCTCCTGGGATACACCCAAGTGATTATGTATCACTCCTGAGACACATTCTGACAAAAGCATGGATAGAGCTGGGTGTGGAAGTGCACACCTGTCTAATCCCAGCACTTGAGAGGCAGAGGCAGGAGGATACCTGCAAGTTCTAGGCTGGCCTGATCTACATAGTAAGTTCCAGGCCGGCCAGGGCTGCATAGCGAGACCCTGTCTCAAGCATGCAAGCAAACAAACAAAGCATGACTGGGCAGTCTAGTCACCATGCAGACAGCTTAGAGCATCCTGATGCTATGTAAGAGAGCTGCGACATCACCAGGCAGCAGAGTTTTGTGGAACCACTTTTGTGAATATAGTCCATTACTGACCAAAAAACATTGGTATGCAACACGTGATTGTAATATGTGATTCCGACTCTCTCTCTCTCTGGAACCCCAAGTCTACAGATTAACTTCTTTTGTTTTTGGTTTTTGGTTTTTGGTTTTTTTTTTTTTTCCCCGAGGCGGAGTTTCTCTTTGTAGTTTTGGTGCCTATGCTGGATCTCGCTCTGTAGACCAGGCTGGCCTCGAACTCACAGAGTTCTGCCTGGCTCTGCCTCCCAAGTGCTGGGATTAAAGACGTGTGCCACCACCGCCCGGCCCAGATTAACTTCTTACACCCTCTCTTTTTGGGTGTTTCATCCACACTTCAGATTCAACCCAATCAAAAATAGAATAATTACATTTCCTCTCAAGCCTGCCCTTCCCGAGCATTCCTTGCTCTGGCATCCCTGGCATCCCTCCCTGTCTCTGCTCCACCATGTCTGGATAGAGGCTCTGGCCTCCTCCTTACAACTGCAGCTCTGGTCAGGCCATCCCTACTGCATTCCCACACCACTGCCTTAGCTGTGGTGTGTGGAGGATGCACAGGGGGGCCAGGGATTTGAACCCAGGCTGTCTCACTTTAACAGCAAATGCTCTTAGCCACTGAACCATCTCCTTGGCCCCTGCAATAGCTCTTTAACTAGTTCTTCAGACTTACTCTCGCCTCTCTGCACCTCATAAGGGCAAGCTGTAATCCTTGTTTGCCATTGACTTTCCTTCCTTACAATAGATCTAAATGTTAGTCAGCCCTGTGCTCACAACACATGAGTTGTCATGGCAACAGAATAGGCCCAAACTCATGCCACCATATGACCCAGTTCCTCTCTTACAGTTTTCCCACCTCCAGCTTCTTCCATGATACTTACAGTCATCCTGACTCTGTGTGATGGCAAGCCTCCACATTCTCACACTTTTTTTTTTTCTCCTTCTTGGTAGCCTGTCTTTGCCAAAGGAAACTGCATAATTCTCAAGTCCCATTTCCAATGTCTCATTGGTTAATCCCACATCACTCTCTACCCACGGTTAATGGCACCCTGCTTAGATCCAACTTATTTGTCTGTACCTCGGATGACCTTTGCTTAAAGAGCTGACAGCTTGGCTTGAAGGAGGCGGTGGGCAGCGTGACCATGCAGAGTGTCCTGTCCAATGGCGGAACTGTGCATCTCAGCAGCTAGCGTGGTGCCTTGAGCGGAGAGACACAATGTTTGCTAAGTGGAAATGTAGTGCAGATTAGGCAACCGAGTTTGGAAAGGGGCAGGAATGATTTCGGACTCAATAAATTGAATGCAATCATACCTACGAACATAGTCTCTATGTAAAAATTTACTGGAGGAGTTGGGAATGTATTTTGAGGCAGAATAATGTTCTGTGTTCTTTGCCTATTTGACATATCCCACAAAGGGAAATACAGTGTCAGGGAAGCTGATGTTTACTGTGAGTTTTTCATTTTGTCACCTCCTTGGCACAGGGAATTCCAACTGTTTGAGACAGGAACACATTATGGATACATTTCTAATATTTCTAATGCAGCTTTCATGACTTTGTATTGTTGGCTTTTTTATTTTTATTTTTTTGCTCTTTACTGTTTTTACTCTTTGGGGGGCCCACTACCCAGCTCCCAAAAAAATACACAGAGACTTACCATGACTTGTAAATGTCCAGCCTTAGCTTGGCTTGTTTCTTGCCAGCTTTTCTTAAATTATCCTGTCTTTTGCCTCTGGGGCTTTTACCTTTCTCTATTTCTGTATATTTTTTTCTTTCCTTCTTAGTCCATGTCTGGCTGTGTGACTGGGTGGCTGGCCCCTTCTTTTCTTACTCCTTGATTCTTCTCCTCTCAGATTTCTCCTACTTTTTATTCTCTCTGCCTGCCAGCCCCGCCTATCCTATCTCCTGCTTTGATACTGGCCATTCAGTTCTTTATTAGTCCAGTCAGGTGTTTTAGGCAGGCAAAGTAACACAGCTTCACAGAGTTAAACAAATGTAACATAAAAGAATGCAACACATCTTTGCATCATTAAAATAAACATTCCACAGCATAAACAAATGTAACACAAAAGAATATTCCACAATAACATTGGGTTATTAGTATTGTTTGCTGCAAGCCGCAAAAATATATGAAGTGGGATTTCAGCTGATTATGACAAGCTAATACCTAGAAGAAGCCAAGGGCCTTCCAGAGGTCAAGCTGAGGCTTAAGGAGTCCTGGTGATATTGGCTTTTGATTATTAGCGGTTTCCTGCTATGAAGTTCTCGTGTGTTATTGTAGCTTTTCCATCATTTATTGGGCACTATATCCCCTCTACTAAAGAAATATTTAGATAACCTTCTGTACAGTAATGCAGCCAGGATCCCTAATTTCAGGCCTTTCTGTCAATATCATCATTAGCAGTATCCGACCAGGACCATCCCCAGATGGATGAAAGTATCTTACCTGAGATACCTCACAGATTCTCGAAGAACAGACTGAAGCATCCAGACTATCTGTTTGAGAAGACCTGGCAGATGTGCTAATTAAGCTTAACTTTCTCCTTTCCAAAGTCTTATCTCTAGTTTTAGATCCACCCTTAACAATTAACTCAGAACTAAAGGGTTCCAACTTACAGGTACATCTAGCTGTGAGGGAAGTTGCCCGGCCAAGTTGCCTAGCAACTGAGCACACTTGCCAGAAACAGCGGAAGCAGAGATAGCTTGGAGAGATAAGGGCCAAAGGGATAAAAGGCAGTTTTATTTTCAGAGGAAGAGATGGAGAAGAGAAAAGAGAATGGAAGAACTAGATGGGTGAGAACTGGAGAGGAACGAACTAGATGGGGAAGAACTAGATTGAAGGGCTAAAAGAGAGGACTAGAGGAACGAGATGGAAGATGAGGAAGAGCCAGATGGGGAAGAACAAGATGAGGAAGAAGGAGATGGGAGAGGAGCTAAGATGGGAATGAACTAGATGGATGGGAACCTAGAAGGGACAGAACTAGGATGAGAGAATTAAGATAGAACTTAGAGGGGATAGCAGATAAATGTAGAGAGAAATCAGGCAAGAAAGGAGCTAAAAAATGAGAGCAGAACTGAAGCTGTGTAGAGAGAGAACTGACTAGAGGAATAAAGTGTATGGACTAAGGAGTTTTGTGTATGTAGATTCATTTCTTATCATCAAAGATTAGATTATCAGCTGGTTGTAGATTCTTCCCAAACCCTGGGAGAGGACTATGGAGAAGCTGGACCCCAATAGTCCCCGTTAAATGCTTAAAATTTCTTTCTCAGGGCTGGAGAGATGACTCAGTGGTTAAGAGCACTGGCTGCTCTTCCAGAGGCATTGTGGAATATTTGTTTAACTAGGCAAAGATTATGTTGCCAAATATTACTTTAACTATGTAAAGAGGTGTTACATCTGTTCATGCTGCATTTGTTGAATGATGTAAGGATGTGTTGCTTTGCCTGCCTAAGGCACCTGATTGGTCTAATAAAAAGCTGAATGGCCAATAGCGAGGCAGTGGAGGGATCAGTGGGGCTGGTGGGCAGAGAGAATAAGTGGGAGAAGGAATCTAGGCTTGAGAGAACGAGAAGAGAGAATGAGGGAGATGCCCGGAGCCAGCAAGCCAGGCAGCTTCCAGACAGACAGACATGGAGTAGGACATACAGAAGGGAAGAAAGGTAAAAAGCCTGGAGGCAGAACATAGATTGTTGAGGAATATTCCTTCACACTGTGTGAAGATGTGTCACTGTGATTGGTTTAATAAAGAGCTGAATGGCCAATATCCAGGCAGGAAGAGGTTAGGCGGGACTTTTGGGGATAGAGAAGAGGAAGAAAGGCGGGGTCAACAATCAAACCAGAGAAAGCAGCGTAAGTATGGAGAGATGAGGTAAGGAGTCATGGGACAGAATGTAGATTAAAATGAATGGGTTAATTTAAGGTTTAAGAGCTAGTGGGACAAGCCTAAGCTAAGGCCAAGTTTTCATAATTAATAATAAGTCTCTGTGTTGTTATTCGGGGACTGGCAGTATAGAGAAAGACTTGCTACAGTAGATGAAGAGAAACAGGTTAAAATAAGTTATAAGAGCCAGTGGGACAAGCGTAAGATAAGGCCGAGCATTCATAATTAATAATAAGTCTCCGAGTCTTGATTTGGGAGCTGGTTGGTGGCCAAAACAAAGCCTGTTACACAGAGGACCCGGGTTCAGTTCTCAGCACCCACATGGCAGCTCACTATTGTCTGTAATTGCAGCTCCAGGAGTCCTGACACCTTGACCCAGACACACGCAGGCAAAAACAGCAATGCACATTTAAAAAAAAAAAATTCTTTCTCCTAAGTCTGACAGTCTCCTTAAAAAACAGGGTCGCTCACTGTACCTACCTTCACCAGTATTCGACACGGTGTACTGAGGTTTGCATGGATACATGGGTGCAGAGATAGAGAGATGAGTGACATTTCAGACGAACCATTATGTTTCTTTCCAGCTGTACCGTCAGAAGGACATGGCTCAGTCTCTAGGATAACCCGCAGGGCCCACACACCACAAACCAGTCCATGTCTACTTTAACCACACATTAGGCTCATCTGAGGAAGCTGTCCAGAGAATATAAACCACAACCTTTGGGGAAGGGAGTCTCAACTGTATTTTTTAAAATCCTCTTGATGATTGTCATACACATCCAGAGTCCAGAACACTGCTGGTCATGATGCACACCGGCAACCCTAGCATCTGAGAGGCAGAGAGAGGAGAACTGTGAACGTTCAGGACCAGCCTGGTCTACCTAGCGAGTTTGGGGCCAGCCAGGGCTGCATAGCGAGCAAAAACCTGCATCAACTCGTACTTCCCTCCCGACCCCCACCAACCCTAACCCATTTACACTGTTTGTCACTTTATTTTGTTTTCATGTTTTTCAGCAACACACCATAGAGGTTCCTTCCTATTTCAATATATAAGAATGGGCTCTTTGAACAGCTGCAAAATATCCAACTGGACGGATATAACTTGAGGGGTCCACGGTCTTTAGTGGTACTCAATAATCCTGTTCGTACAAATGCTGCTGAAACAAATACTCACTAGATAGTTGGCTAGCTGACTTTGGCCGTTTGACACAAGCCAGGGTCATCTGGGAAGAGGAACTTTAGTTGAGAAAATGCCTCCTCCATCAGATTGACCTATAGGCAAGCCTGTGGGCTGTTATCTTGAGCACCGTTGACGTGAGAGGGCCCAGCCCACTGTGGGCAGTGCCACCCCTGGGCAGGTGGTCTTGGGTTGTACAAGAAAGCAAGGTGAGCAAGCCATGCATGGGAAGCAAGCCTGTAAGCAATGTTCCAGGTTGCTGCCCTGCCTTGGTTTCCTTAAATGATGGACTGTGTCTAGGGCAGGTAAGCCAAATAAAACCCTTTCCTTCCCAAGTTGCTTTGGGAATGGTCTTCATCACAGTAATTGAAAGCCAACTAGAGCTGGGCAGTTGTGGCACTCGCCTTTAATCCCAGCACTCGGGAGGCAGAGACAAGCAAACCTCTCTGTGAGTTCGAGGCCAGCCTGATCTACAGAGCAAGTTCCAGGACAGCCGTGGCTGTTACACAGAGAAATCCTGCCCCCCCTCAAAAAAAAAAAAAGAAAGAGAGAGAGAGAGAGAGAGAAGGGAAGAAAGAAAGTAGACTAGGACAATTGTTTTGCACAAACATATATGTGCCTATAAGATAAAGTCCTACAGATACACTTAACAAATAAGAATACTTGTAGTTTCAATAAATATATTTAATTTGCTATTTGTAGTTATGATAAGTATTTGATAGTTATTACTAAGCTGCTCTGTGAGGAAAACTTAGTATTAACAAATACAAGTTTGGGAAAGGTTTTTTTTTTTTTTTTTGGAAAGGGAAAATGTGGTTACATATTAGAGACACATGTACTAGGTCACAGTTCCTGTACTTGGGCTTAAATTTCAAAAAGTGAGTAGAGAATGCAGACACGAATCGTCCATTGTAGCCAAGGCTCCCAGTGTCCTTCTCCATAGCAATCATCAGATGGAAGTTCCCAGTGCCTCTCCTAACAACCAGGATTCTTTTTTTTTTTTTTTTTTAAAGATTTATTTATTTATTTATTATGTATACAGTACTCTGCCTGCACATATGACTATAGGCCAGAAGAGGGCACCAGATCTCATTCTAAGATGGTTGTGAGCCACCATGTGGTTGCTGGGAATCGAACTCAGGACCTCTGGAAGAATAGCCAGTGTTCTTAACCTCTGAGCCATCTCTCCAGCCCCACAACCAGGATTCTTATTCTTTCTGGTCACTGTTCACAAAAAGACAGCAGTCTGTGCGCTCTGCTGTGGTTCAGGAGGAAGATGAAGGCACATTTTGAAGCCCTTTGTAGACATATCCAGACTAGAAGCATTGTTTTAGAAGCCAGGCCAAAGGCGAGCAGTGTGCGGGGGAACTTGGAGCGCTTCTGCCTCTGGAGGAGCTTCTCATTTGTGAAGACAAGAACCAAAGAATGGAAACTTTAGACACAATTATGTTCTCTAAGATGGGAAGAACTTTCCAGCCCTTGAGAATCTTTACTTTGAGGCTCCGCCAGGAGCTGAAGACAATACAATCAAGCATTGGATTGGAAACACACTCTTCTACAAAGGCAAAGGATTCTTGGAGCAAAAAACCCAGACACTCGTTGGAGAGGACTTTGCTTTTATGTAATGGGAGACTTTACTGTACAGCTTTCTGTTCTGCTTCTGTTTTAAATCCTTGGTCCTCCTCCAAGTCTGAAAGACAGAAGGAGAAACAAAGAGAGAAGCATGGAGCTACAGAGGGAAGCAGAAGTCTATCTTTCTCTCCCCCTGCTCTCCCAGGGGTTTTTGTTGTTGTTTTGTAGGGGGATTTGCTGCACAAATCCTAATTGGTCTTAATAAAAACCTGGAGCCGGATATCAGGGTGAAAACTGAAAGATCAGAGAAACGGAGCAAGCCACAGCCATCACCTCTTACCTCACCAATTCCTCAGCCTGAAGAAAAAGAAAAAAAAACCCAAAAAACAAAAAAACCAGAGTTCCTGTCTCCTCCCACCTTATATTCCTTTCTCTGCCCAGCCATATCACTTCCTGTCTCCACCTCCCTAGCGCTAAGATTAAAAGCCTGTGACTCCCAAGTGCTGGAATTAAAGATGTGTGCCACCACGGCCTGGCTCTGTTTCTCTTTTAGACTGGATTAATCTCATATTGCTCGGTGTGGCCTTGAACTCGCAGAAATCCAGACAGAGCTCTGCCTCCGGAGTGCTAGGATTAAAGGTGTGTGCCGCCACTGCCTGACCTCTATGGCTAACTCTGTGGCTAGCTCTGTCCTCTGATCTTCAGGCAAGCTTTATTTCCTAGATTACAAACACTATGTCACCGCAGGGGATTGTTGTTTTGTTTGTTTGGTTTGCTGTGTGTTTTGGTTTGAGATATGACTTTGTTGATCCCTTATTGGTGGGAAACTCACTGTGGCGCCCACACTGGCCTCAAACTCACAGCAAAACTCTTGCTTTAGCTTCCCAAGTACTGAGATTATACATGTGCACACCACACCTCGCCAGATTTTCTTTTGACTATGACATGATTTTTTTTTTGTTGTTGTTGTTTGTTTGTTTTTTGCTATATTTCTTTGCTGTTTATCTGGTATTTTGTTTGTTTGTTTGAATGAGGTCTCACACTATGTAGCCCTGGCTGACCTGGAACTTGCTATATAGACCAGGCTGACCTCAAACAGAGATCCGGATCTGCCTGCTTCCGCTTCCTGAGTGTTGTGACTAAAAGTATGACAATGGCATGTTTTTATAAAAGCTGTCAGGACTTCCTGAGAGAAACAAACCATTTAAAAAAAAAATGATGATTTTCATGCATGGTGAGTTCTCAGAGATTTCTCTCTTTCTTGAAGAAATTCAAGCATCTGTCTTTGAATAGTCTGTCAGTTGAATGTCTTTGAGAGAAGACAAAATAGGAGACTCCCAAGACGGAGTCAGAAATGGTCATTTATTTTTCAGTACCATGAGCGGCTTGTGGACTTAAGAGTCCCAAACCAGTGCTAATTCACAGTGCTGCAGGCTTAGAAAGTGCTCCTAGACCTGCCTCAGCTGAATCTACCAGGCTGGGCTGATCCCCAGGGAAGAATTTGCCTTGGAGGAGGTGGGAATGGGGGGTGGATTGGAGGGGAAGGCTGGGGGGTGGGAGGAGGGGGGACAGGGGAATCCGTGGCTGATATGTAAAATTAAATTAATTATAAAATAAAAATATTTTTTTTTAAAAAAAAGAAAGAAAAAAAGTGCTCCTAGGCTTCTAGGCCTGAAGAGTGCTTGCCTAGCATGGATCCCATACATACCCCAGCATGTACATGGAGCCCAGAGGACAAATTGAGAAAATCAGTTCTCTCTGTCCTCCATGCGGGTCTCCAGGCTCAACTCAAAGTCTTCAGGCTTTGCAGCAAGCACTTTACCCACTGAGACGTCTCTCTGACCCACCCCTTTCATGATGATTAGTTAGGATAACAAATCTCATTCAAAGAGGAAGGGACTTTAACCATACGGTGAGTGAGGACCCAACTGACTGACCAGTCATTAAACTCTAGCTGCTCAGCTAGGATAGAACCAAGCAGCTATGGACTATGTGAAGTCAAATCCAAGGTTTGAGGCCTAACTTTCTAGAAGATCTTGAAGAGATCCAAGCAACCCACACATTCCCCTCCGCACTCTCATAAACATCCAAACATCCTGAGTAGTCATACATGCTGTATCCCAGGCTGGGAGTGCTTCCCAGATCTGGGTGCTTCCCAAGGTCATGTATCTGCAAGCTTGTATAGCTCAGGCCTAGTTCTGAAGCCTGTCCTCTTAAGGACACTCAGCTGTCTCCTGCCTGTAAAAACACTAAGAGATCACCACGCAGACGGAGCTGGCAGTCCATCTGTGCTGGTTGACGGTGAAGTACACTATTCTTGGGGTGTCATGTTGCTAACTCTATGTTAGTCATGGTTTTTTTGTTTTTGTTTTTGTTTTTGTTTTTGTTTTTGTTTTTTTTGGTGTTTTTGTTTTTGAGACAAGGTTTCTCTGTGTAGCCCTGACTGTCTTGGAACTCACTCTGTAGACCAGGCTGACCTTGAACTCAGAGATCCAACAGCCTCTGCCTCCGAATGCTGAGATTAAAGGCGTGCGCCACCACCGCCTGTCACTAACAGTGTTTTTATCTCTGTATCTCCTGAGGTGTTGATAGGATGTGGGAAGGGGCTTCTAGATGAACAACTAAACTTCCCTTCTGGAGTTCTAAAGAATTAGGAATTACAGGGGCCCCTCCAGATGACACAGCAGGTAAAGGTGATTTCTGAGAGGCCTGCCAACCTAAGTTTGAGCCCAGGAACCCATGTGGTAGAAGGAGAGAACCAATTCACACAAGTTGACCTCTGACCTGTACCTGTGCTTCCTGGCATACTTGGCATTTACACATATACACACACACACACACACACACACACACACACACACACACACACGAGAGAGAGAGAGAGAGAGAGAGAGAGAGAGAGAGAGAGAGAGAGAGAGAGAGAGAGAGAGAGACAGGGAGAGGGAAAGAGAGAGAGAGAAATAAATCAGTAATTGCAGTACTAGACAGGTTTCAGTCATTAAGTACCACTTGCTGCAAAGACATGAGGACCTGAGTTTAGAACCACAGTGCCCGTGTCAAAAGTGGGCAGAGTGGCACAGATCTGTAATCCCAGCACTGGTGAGGCCAAGACAGGCAGATCCCTAGAGTCCACTGGCCAGCCAGACTAGCTCAAATGGTGAGTCCAAGGTTCAGTGGAAGACACTGGCCTCAAAGGAATGAGGAAGAAAAAGGAGACTTAGGAAGACATTGAGTGTTAACCTCAGGCCTCTGTTGGAGGCCACCGAGGTTTCCTAGTGGTTGTACCCAGCAAGACTGCATAAGAGGATGATTGGGCCTGGGTACCAGGTGTTTGGAAGGGTCTATGCTTGGTTGTATCCAGCAGCAGGAGGTCTCTTTGCTTTGCCCCTTGGCATTGTTATAAAAAGTCCTTTTGAATGAAGTTCTGGGCTGGTGGGTTTTGGCCCAGGCCCTCCCAAGGCTATTCTGTGTTTCTGTCTTTCCTCTCATCGTCTTGGTATCTCTATCTAAATATTTCCCACTTCTCCCTGCTCAAGAGTACCCTGATTGTAAAAGTGGGGGCTGGTCCCCCACAGGCCTCTATATGCCCTTGCACATTTATGCACCTACACTCCAATATACACATGTACATGTACACATACATAATACTACACACACTCACACACAATTAGGAATAAGCCCATGAGTGTGACTTTAACATGTAAATCTGTAAGTCTCAAGACTGCAGCTGCACCTGCCCCTTATCCAACTTGTAGTTGGTTGTTTTTTTTTACTCTCTTGGCTCTTGGCTCTTTGAGGGCCTGCCACCCAGCTCCCAAATAAATCATACACGGAGGCTTATTACTACTTATTGTTAGCATTCTGGCCCGCCCCTTGGGGACCTACTCAGTGTCCTGTTGTCATCTTACATAAAGTTCCCTTAAGAGAAAACCCCTCCCCCTTCTTCCTTCTTCCTTCTTCCTCTCCTCTCCTTTCCTCTCTCTCTCTTTCTCTCTCTCTTTCCCCTCTCCATGAGGTAGTTCATACCTCCGCTTTCCCTTTTTCTCTCTGTCTCTCTGTCCCTCTTTCGCTCCCCCTCTCTTCTCTCTCTCCCCTCTCCCCTCCCCCTTTAATAATAAAACTTTCCACGTGGATGCCATTCTGCATGGTATGAGTAACTTTCCACCATGCCACGCCTCCACCTGCCACGGCTGCATGATGGGTCTCCCTCACCCACCGGGCACCTTGGCTCAAACCCTCCAAGACCTCTTGAGAGCCATTTCACAACACTTATGAGTGCCTGACCTTAGCTTGGCTTGTTTCTTGCCAGCTTTTCTTAACTTAAATTATCCCATCTATCTTTTGCTTCTGTTCTTTTACCTTTCTCTATTTCTGTGTATCTTTTCTTTCCTTCTTATTCTGTGTCTGGCTGTGTGGCTGGCCCCTTCTTTTCTTGCTCCTGCCTGATCTCTCCTCCTATTTACTCTCCTTGCCTGCCAGCCCCGCCTATCCTTTCTCCTAACTTGCTATTGGCTGTTCAGCTCTTTATTAGACCAATCAGGTGTTTTAGACAGGCAAAGTAACACAGCTTCACAGAGTTAAACAAATGCAACATAAAAGAATGCAACACATCTTTGCATCATTATACAAATGTTCCACAGCATAAACAAATGTAACATGCCAGGCAGTTTTATCCCAGCACTCAGGAGGCAGAGGCAGGTGGATCTCTGTGAGTTTGAAGCCAGCCTGGTCTATGTACGAAGCAAGTTCCAGGACAGCCAGAGCTGTTACACAGAGAAACCCTGTTTCAGGGGAAAAAAGAAAAAACAAAACAAACAAACAAAAAAAACAAACAAGTCTAACACATCTTAAAATAATATTCTACAACACAACTCTGAAGCCAGTGTTTCATCTACCCTAATTCATCCAAGGGCCAGGTACCAGCCGGTACTTCCACAACCCAATGCCTGCTGAAATTACTCAAATACTCAGACTCAAAGCTGTTTGCCCTGACCTGCCTTGCTTTATACCTTGGAAAACCCGAATAAAGGCCCTGCCTCCACATTCCCATCCCCTGGAGTTATCTGTTCCTTTAGCCAGGGGTGGCATTGTTACCTGACAGCACGAATTTGTGGCATAAAAAGCCACTCATTACAATCAAGACAGGCAAGGCAGGGTTGGGGATTTAGCTCAGTGGTAGAGCGTTTGCCTAGCAGGCACAAGGCCCTGGGTTCGATCCTCAGCTCTGAGAGGAAAAAAAAAAAAAAAAGACAGGCAAGGCTTCTTTACTTAAGCCCAAACTGGCCGACTTCCACTCTAACTGAAAGGGTAGCAGAGAGAGAAAGGCCGGCTGCTATTCTTAGGACCAAGGAAATGGCAGACACTTGCCGATTTTTCCAAGGACATCTACGTTTGGTGATTTTCTGGTGGTCATGGGCCCATGTTTTCCTCTTCTTTATTTATCCTATTTATTTATTTGTTTGTTTGTTTGTTTATGTGCTTATTTAGGGACAAAGTCTTACTATGTAGCTCAGACTGGCCTCTAATTCACTTCAATCCACTGCCCCAGCCTGACCAAAACCGAGATTCCAGAAATGTGCTATAAGGCCTGGTTTAAGTTTTTGTTGTGTGCAAGCATTCCAGCATGGAAGTTTACAGGCTAAGAGCCGGGACTCAACTCAGGAACTGTGGAGTGTCTCTGGTTGACATCATCCTCTTTCACAAACTTCCCGGTCAATGGTTTGGGCGTTAATGATAAGGCTGGGGGACTGTCCTGGCTTGAGCTGCCCAGAAAGCACAGAGTAGGATACTCATACCAGCACCAGTGGACAATGGTCAAGTTCAGCTTGCAGCATACTGGGCATGATAGTTCATGCCTGTTAATCCCAGCTCATACAAGGCTGAGCAGGAGCATCACCCTGAGTTATATAGGTCAGCCTGGGCTACAATGTGAGATTCTGTGGTAAAAACAAAAACTGTATTATAGTCTTCGACAAAACGTGTGAGTGTGCATGCATTGTGTGTGTGCATGCATTGTGTGTGTGCGTGCGCGCGTGCGTGTGTGTGTGTGTGTGTGTGTGTGTGTGTGTGTGTAAGCACAGGTGTGGAGATCCAAGGCTGATATCAACTGTCTTTCCTCCACCTATGTTTTCTGAGATCGACTAGGATCCCTGGCTTCAGAGATCCACCTGTCTCCACCCCACAATGCTCCCACACACCCAGTTATTTATGTGGGTTCTGGGGATCTGAACTCAGTCTGCCCAGATTTATAGGGCAGACACTTTACCAACTGAGTCATCTCCCTGGCTCTTGAGCACAGCGTTTTAAATGATCGCCGGGTCTCCGTGTAAAGCTTGGAAGAATTTGACCCCAGGGTTAAGGAGCGAAGGGAACAGACAGGATTGAAAGACGGATGCCAGGCCTTTAATGTCACGTTAGTCATCCATCAGATATCATCTGTAGGTTACAGTGAAAAGGCAGTGTTTATCAAAGGGCTCCTTCAGGTTCTGAGAAGTAACCAAGGCAACTGTTACCATAACCCACATCAGAGGTCTTATCTCCTGCAGGCCAGTGGGAAGTCAATAATGTATTGCCCAGCTGTGGGGCCTCCAAAATTAGGAATTTTCAGGTCAAGAAAGAGCAAATGCTGTGATTTAGCTTTGACAGGTTGACCCTGAAGTTGGTACCGGGGCGGCTTACCACGAGCGTTTCATGGCACAAGGATTTTCTGGTTGATAGTTTTCCCTGCTCTCTTTGGGTGATGGTGTGGCTGCCTTGAGCCACACTGTTTTAACTTGGTTTAGTCACATAGGCCCCCTTGTCTGTAAACACTCCAGCCTTGTGACTTTATCTACTATTTTATCACAAAACTATTGAAAGTATGCTTGCAGCTGGTTTCAAGGTAAGGGCCCAGCGTTAGGCTTTTTGTCCCCTTCAAGTGGTCCCTAGCTCTTTCAACCCAGTACACCCCGTTATCAACCCACGGGTACAAATTTATAAACCTACGGGTACATGGACTGAAAATGTAGCTCCATTGATAGAATGCTTGACGGGCACACATAAAACTCTGGGTTCAATCCCAGACTTGAATAAACTGGATCTAGAGCACACATGTAATTCCAGCTTTCAGGAGGGAGAGGTAGTAAGATCAGAAGTTCAAAGTCATGTCCAGCTACATGGTGATTTCAAGGACAGCTGGACTACCTGAGGCCCTGGCTAGGGAGCAGGGTGGGGGTTGTTGTTGTTGCTTTAAGGAAAAAAAAAATTAAATATTGTTTGGCTTGAAGATGTGTGCTTTTAACCTCAGCATTTGGGAGGCAGAGATAGTAGGATTTCTTTGAGTTTGGAGCCAGCCTGGTCCACATGATGAATTCTAGGCTCCTCAGGGATACATCATGAGATTCTAGAGTCTAGAGACTAGACATCCAGATGTAATCCAGGAGGAACTGATTTAGGAGGCTTCCAATAGAACAAAACTGGTGCTTTCTGTAAGTCCCCTTTGATTGGGCCAGAGCAATGCTCTCATAGCATCTTGCACAGTTCTACCTGTTTCCATTCATCTGGGAACCTGTGAACTCTGAAAGCATGAAAATAATCTTGTGTGGTATATGTACCTGTCTGCGGTGTTTGTGGGCGTGTGTGTGTGTGTGTGTGTGTGTGTGTGTGTGTGTACAGATGAGCTCACTCATTCATGCACCTATGGACGCCAAAGGTCAATATCAAGTGTCTTCCTCTCTGATTCTCTTTGTTTGTTTTGTTTCTAAGACACCCTTTCTCTGTGTAGCCCTGACTGTCCTGGAACTCTCTGTAGACCAGGCTGGCCTCAGACTCAGAGATCTGCCTGCCTCTACCTCCTGAGTGCTGGGATTAAAGGCATGGGCCACCTCCACTCACCTTTTTTTTTTTTTAATTTATTAATTTTGTTATTTGTAGGAGTGTGCATGTGTGTGGGTACATACATGCCATAGCACACATGTGGAAGTCAGAGGGCAGCCCACGGGAAGCAATCCTGTCCTTCTACGGTGCGGCTCCTAGTGATTGAGGCAGGTTGTCAGGCTTGGAAGCAAGCACATTTGCCCAGGAAGCCATTTTACTGTTCTTCTACCTTGTTTCTTTTTGTTGTTGTTTGTTTTATTTGTTTGGGTTGTTTTTAAGATATATTTTATGCTGGGTGGTGTTGGTGCACACCTTTAATCCAGCACTTAGGAGGTGCAGGTAGGTGTATCTGAATTCCTGGCTGGTCCATACGCTCTCCTGTCTCCATCATACTGGAAGCATGGGCTTATGTGCACCACCATGCCTGGCTTTCTAAGTGGGTGTTAGGAATCCAAATTCATGTCCTCATGAATTTGCTCGGCAGTCAGTTTACCCACCGAGCCACTGAAGCAGCCCCAATGGTTTCCTTAAAGTGCTAGGGATATGGCTTGGTGATAGAATGCTTGCCTAGCATAAACAAGACCCTGAGTTGGAGCCCCAACACTGGGAGAAATAAGTCATTTCAAATATAAAGCTGTACCTATTAAAGTTTTTGTTTGTTTGTTTGTTTGTTTTCCTCAGTCAACATCTTGGTTGATTCTCGGAACTGCGGAAGTCCAGAACATTTCAGGGACCTGTTACAAAGCAGATTCCCAGTTCCTAGCAACGTTTGCTTTCCTCATGTTTCCTAGCAATAACAAATTTCCACGGCACACATAGACACCCAGAATGGACATGATTCCTGGCTGCCCTTGTAGGGCAAGCGTGGTCCATGGACTAAATCGGGGCCAGCAGGATGGATGGATGTGAGATCCCTGTGGCTCACGACCCTTCGCCTTGTTTTTGTTTTTGGGTTTTTTTTGCTCTGTTTTGTTGTTTATTCGTCCCTTCCTTACATCCTCACACGTCACTGGAAGGACTGGACCCCTAAAGATTTTCAGAAGCAGGTTGCTATTGTTCAGTTTGTCTGTTTTGTTAAGCAACTGTTATTTTGGGTTTTCTTCCACTCACAGCCAAACCAAATCATGACTAAATCCGTGGCAAATGGTGTACGTGAAGGGATGGAGGGGGTGGCGCTTAGCGACAAGATTCATGGCTGCATGGCTTAACCAAGACTGCATCGCCCGGGCAATGAAAACCACGCTTTCTAAAGTGCGTGGTTTTAATAAGTTCACATCAGTTCTTCTGTGGATCTTCACCTGGGGCAGAGAGATGAGAGGACCACAGGGACGCCTCTAAACTGAAGCCTTCCCCCACTGGCCCGAGAGCCTGTCTCTTTCCGCCCTGCCCCACCGCCTCGTCTGGCTCAGGGAGTCAAAGATAAATACAGTAGACAGTGCAGATTTTACTTGTTATTTTAATAAATGTTTTGTGATTATAATTTTCTTTTAGATATTTATTTTATTTCACCTGTGTAGGAGGGTTTTGCATGTATGTTCATATGGGCATGAGCAAGTGTCAGATTCTGGGTGGTAACAAGCCACCATGTAGGTGCTGGGAACCGCACTTGAGTCCTCTGGAAGAGCAACAACGAGTGCTCTTAACCCCTGAGCCAAGTCTCCCACTTTGATTGTAATTTATTTACAATGATGAGGAAGTCAAAGTTCAGGGAGAGGCTGAGGGCTGTCCCTCCAAAATTTGTTTTGAAACTCTACCCCTTAGTATGTGTGGAGATAAGGCCTTCTGAAGTAATTGAGGTTAAATGAAAACATAACAGTGGCATCCTCATGTAGTGTGACCAGCAGCATCCTTACAAGAAGAGGAAGACACCAGGGATTGCACACACAGAGCAAAGGCCATGGAGAAACCATACCTGTCCACTCTTTGACCCGGGACCTCAAGCTTCCAGAGCTGTGATAAAGTCAATTCTGTTACTTAGGCATTTATTTTGTGTAGAAACCTCAGCTTGAGGATACAGGGACCACATAATTCTATCCTAGACATCATCCTGACCTCTCCTCTGACAATACTAGGATCTTAGTCCCAGCAGCCAGCCTGCTTCCTCATGGAGTCTGTTGTGACCCCTGACCCTACTGGGCACAGTTCCCAAGATCTTGCATTATCGCAATGAAGACACTTTTCCCACCAGCCCAAGGCTGGATCCTGTAATTTAGGGGCTGGGGGCTGGGGCTGGAGATAGATCTCAGCTGGTTGAATGCTTGCCTACTCTGCATGAAGCCCTGGGTTTGATCCCCAGCACTGTATGAAACTGGGCATGGAGGTGCATACTGGTAACCCAGCGCATAAGAGGCTAGAGGCAAGGGAATCAGTAGGGACATCAGTTCAAGACCAACTTGAGCTACCTAGAAGAAAGATAAGGAAGGAAGGAAGGAAGGGAGGGAGGGAGGGAGGAAGGAAGGAAGGGTGAGAGGGAGGGTGGGAGAGAGGGAAGGAGGGAGGGAGGGGGAAGGAAGGAAGAGAATGAGAGAGAAAAGAAAAACCAAGTAATAACAATACCTTATTTAGGAAGAGGGCATAAGATGAGGGAAGATCAGCAGTCCTAGGTCATCCTTAGCTACATATAGAATTTGAGGCTAACCTGAGCTAACTGGGCCAAGTGAGACTCTGTCTCAAACAATGAATGGCTAAACCAGGTGTGGTGGCACACACCTTTAATCCCATCAGTCAGGAGTCAGAGGCAGGTGGATCTCTGAGTTTGAGGCCAGCCTGGTCTACAGAGTGAGTTCCAGGATAGCTAGGGCTACAGAGAAACCCTGTCTCAAAAAAGAAGAAGGAGGAGGAGGAGGAGG